>JAHRHZ010000012.1:27398355-27448201 GCA_024137785.1 Ginglymostoma cirratum
TCATAGGCTCCTATGATGCTGCTTGGCCTGCTGTGTTCATCCAGCTCCACACCTTGTTATCTCGGATTCTCCAGCATCTGCAGTACCTATTATCTCTTGGTCAGGCCAGGTTTGTTTCTGATACCAAGTTCAAACAACTGAGGCAAAATTTGACTGAAGTGTATAAGATCGTGAATGGTCTTGACAAATTGGACATGGAAATGATGTTTACTCTTATGGATGAATTACCCTTGAACCAGGGGACAATGTTAAAATTAGGTGTCGCACTTTTAGGTTCAGAGGTGAGAGGATTTTTTTTTTCTCTAGGCGCATATTACTTTGGAAGTATGCCTCAGAAGGCAGTGGAGATAGTGTTGTGAATATTTTTAAGACAGAGGGCGATGCAGTCTTGTCACGTAAGATTCCTGCCATCTATCGGGAATAGATGGAATTTGGAATTCGGATCACAAACAGATTAGTCATAATCACATCAAATGGTGGAGCAGACTTGATGGGCTGAATGGTCAATTCACCATAAATAGATATTGCTTGGCATTGAACTGAGGCCCACATGTGAATGTTAAAATTTCTTTGGCTCTACTTTGACAAGTTGAGAGTAGTTTCACAGTGACCCACCTGACATTAATCCCACAACCAATTTTCACTGACACTAATGAAATATTTACGTAGCAAACTACAGATTTCCAGCATCCACAGTTCTTTCTTTTCATTAACTATTCACCTAGGGTTGTTAGCCCTCCCGACATGGCTGGATGCCTACCTAATTCATCATCAACCTTCTATCAGACCCTATCCATTTGGTCTGAATGGTGGTGACCTGGTTCACAGGAATCGCCCCAATACAGGTAGGGTGAGGTGATGTCTTGGAATGTAATTAATGCGGTTACATGGATATTTCACTAATGTGCCTGCTGCCTTTCTCTTTCTGATTGATTGCAAGCCTCGAGTTGATCTCAAGAAACCCAGAGAGCAAAGGATCCAGGAGGTAAAGGAACAAGTGATTGAAGGGCAACTGTCTGAATGTTCAA
Organism: Ginglymostoma cirratum; assembly: GCA_024137785.1. Classification (NCBI taxonomy): domain Eukaryota; kingdom Metazoa; phylum Chordata; class Chondrichthyes; order Orectolobiformes; family Ginglymostomatidae; genus Ginglymostoma; species Ginglymostoma cirratum. The sequence continues at coordinate 27,399,384 of JAHRHZ010000012.1, forward strand.
CTTCCTCCCACATGCTTCGAATATTCCACCTCCAGCGGCATGAGCCAACTGACAGATCTTTACAACTGCATCCCAGGCTGAAAGGAAGTCCCAAGAGATCAAGATGTAAAGTTTGCATTGTCCTCAGAGGCTCTCTTGCATTTTGGTAGAAATACACCAGGTACTGCAAGCATCCACCAGGAAGGAGCCTAACTTTTTTTTAAAATTCACATACAATTAATAAGTTAACCAGCAAAGAAATGGTCTAACATTTGCAGTTGACTTTAAGTTCACAGTTAAGAAATTTCTCCTGCATGATTCCAGAGAAATGTCAGCCGTCTGTTAAACCCACTTGTGACATGTGACCAGTTTTCCAGGATTTTACTTGCTCTGACTTCTCCTGGAATATATCCAGCCCAAATTGGCAATTTTGTTTAAGTACCATGTTACTTTTCCATGGTGCATATTGCCCATTGTCTTTTTCCTATATTACAGTGGCAGCTGCACAGTACAAGCATTCCATTGGTTGTGAAACGTTTTGGGACGTCATGAAAAACATTAGATAAATCAAGCTCATCATCCTCCGACACTTCCACCATCTGCAATTAAACCCCACTACCAAAGACATTTTTCCCTCCCCACACTTATCTGCCTTCCGGATGGACCACTCTCTCCACAACTCCCTTGTCCGCTCCACACTCCCCTCCAGCCCCACCACCCCCGGCACTTTTCCCTGCAACCGCAGGAAGTGCTACACCTGCCCCTACACCTCCCCCCTCACCCCCATCCCAGGCCCTAAGAAGACCTTCCACATCAAACAGATGTTCACCTGCACATCTGCTAATGTGGTATTCTGCATTCGCTGTTCCAGTTGTGGCCTCCTCTACATCGGGGAAACCAAGCGGAGGCTTGGGGACCACTTTGCGGAACACCTACGCTCGGTTCGCAACAAACAGCTGCACCTCTAAGTTGCGAACCATTTCAACTCCCCCTCCCACTCCTTGGACGACATGTCCATCCTGGGCCTCCTGCATTGCCACAATGATGCCACCCGAAAGCTGCAGGAACAGCACCTCATATTTCACTTGGGAACCCTGCAGCCCAAGGGTATCAATGTGGACTTCACAAGCTTCAAAATTTCCCCTCCCCCGGCCACTTCCCAAAACCAGCCCAGCTCGTCCCCGCCTCCCTAACCATTCCTCCCACCTCAAGCCCCAGCCCCATCTCCTACCCATTAACCTCATCCCGCCTCCTTGACCTGTCCATCCTCCCTGGACTGACCTATCCCCTCCCTAACTCCCCACCTACATTCACCTTTACTGGCTCCATCCCCGCCTCTTTGACCAGTCTGTCTCCTCTCCACCTATCTTCTCCTTTATCCATCTTCTATCTGCCTCCCCCTCTCTCCCTATTTATTTCAGAATCCCCTTCCCCTTGCCCATTTCTGATGAAGGGTCTCGACCTGAAACGTCAGCCTTCTTGCTCCTCTGATGCTGCTTGGCCTGCTGTGTTCATCCAGCTCTGCACCATGTTATCTCAGATTCTCCAGCATCGGCAGTTTCTACTATCACAGATAAATCAAGCTCTTTCTTTTAATCAAAATTCCCAGTACTGGCATTGTGACTGCCTGACATCAAGTCGATTAAACTTTTTGAAATGTTGTCATCAAATGGCTCTCTGCCTTTGGCATGGTTACTATTCATCATGTTTGATGTGGCAAGGTCAACTATGGAATCAGTGCTCCAACATCAGTTAAGACTTGATTCTATCAGCGTCAGTGCTGAAGCTCCAGTTCCATACTGCCCACGGTCTCTGTAGTACTGGGAGGATCAAATACAACAAAGGCAATGGGATTATTTTTCATGTGAACTATATTTTATTGAAATTAGTACAAATTATAACAGTGTTTGCACATCACAGGAAAATTAATCTGCAGTGCTCTTCCTTTCTAAAACAAAACATAAGTGAACAGAAAATCGACTAGGGTCATGCCTACTTGTGCTCTTCGGAGTTTTTGGCGTCAGCAGCTAAGCGCAAGGGGAGGCCATCTAAATTCTATGGGACTAATGGGGTGGCATGGTGGCTCAGTGGTTAGCCTCACAGCGCCAGGGACCCAGGTTTGATTCGACACCCGGGTGACTGTCAGCACATTCTCACCGTGTCTGCATGGGTTTTCTCCGGGTGTTCTGGTGTCCTCCCAAAGACCAGAGATGGGCAGGTTAGGTCGATTGGCCATTCTAAATTGCCCATAGTGTCCAGGGATGTATAGGCTAGGTGGGTTGGCCATGGGAATTGCAGGGTTGCAGGGATAGTATAGGGGTGGGTAGGTCCAGATGGGATTCTCTTTGAATGGTTGGTAATGGATTCATTGGGCTGAATGGCCTGCTTCCATACTGTTGGGAATCTATGAGTCTAATAGGGTGCATATTCCAATATCTATGAAACCCACCAGCCCTAAATAACTGAAACACACTGTTTACAGAGTCACTGGAGGGGATGTGATGTGGTGGAGATGAATTATCATTCACTTGCTGTGCCTTCAGGTACGCATTGTGAACACCCACTGTCTTGTACAAGAAAAATTGTTTAATTTGGGCAATTACCCAAGTTCCTAGTTTGCTCCACTTCCACCCGGTTGGAGGCTAGCATGCCTTATCTCTCTGATCCTACCATCTCCCGGGTCTTTGCTGAGTTCCAGCTGAGGAACCCCTGACATAGGTAATCACAGCAATCAGCTTACCACTCTGCTTCACCGATGCTCCCTCAAAAATGGTGCCTGTTGTCACTGGAGGAACACAGCAGGCCAGGCAGCATCAAAGGAGCTGGAAAGTTAACGTTTTGGGTCGGGACTCTTCTTCAGAAATTTCTGAAGAAGGATCCTGACCTGAAACGTCAACTTTCCTGCTCCCCTAATGCTGCTTGGCCTGTGGTGTTCCTCCAGCTCCACACCATATTATCTCCGACTCCAGCATTTGCAGTTATTACTATCTCTGAGCCTATTGTTACTGGCTTTTTAAGGGTCAGTTAGAGGTTTTATTGCTTAAAAAGACATCTGCAGCGTCCAGAGAATGGCACAACTGTGTTCATAACATTTTCTGACAGGTTCTGCCAGACCTCGAGCATAATGGAAGGAAACCGTGTGAGATCCTCAACAGAAACTCTGGTTTAAACTGTAAACATCCTGCAATAAATTCAATTATATATCTTGGTTCCTTTGAATGTCATGCTGTTTTGGGGTAAACTTTTGTGGAGCTGGTGTGTATAGCTTCAGGATAAAGAGCCTATTTGTTCAAACTAAGAAGAGGAGAGATTTCTTCTTTGGAATTTTCAAGCCCAGACAGTTGTAGATGACCCACCGTTAAGTATAGTTAGAACAGAGATAGATAGATATTTTGATCTCTCAGAGAACCGAGAGATATGGGGAGCAGGTTGGAGTTCAGTCTAAAGATTAGTCATGATTCTATCGAATAGTGAAGCATGCTGGATCATGTATTTTAATCCATTCACAGGATGTGGGTGTTGCTGGCTAGTCCAGCATTTATTGCCCATCTTATAATTGCCCAGAGGACAGTTATGAGGCAGCCACATAGCTCTGGATCTACAGTCACACGTAGGCCAGGCCTGGCAAGAACAGCAAATTTCCTTCCCTTAAGGACATTAGTGAACCAGATGGATTTTTCAGACAATGGACAATAGTTGCATTGTCATAACTGGACTCTTAATACCAGATTTGTTTTTGAAATCAAATTAGATTAATACCTATGTCCCTAGAACATTACCTGGGTCTCTGGTTAAATAACCTAGCAATGATATCACTAGCCTATTGCCTCCCCATTTGTATAATTCTCTTTTGCTCCTGTTCAGAGAATTATTACAGTGCAGAAGAAGGCCATTTGGCCCAGTGTGTTTGCGTGGCCTTCAAATGAGCATCATTACCTAGTGCCTATCTCATGCTTTTTCCCTCATACCCCAGCACACTAACTTTGTCCAAATTACTATCCAATGCCCTCTTCACAGCTTCTCTCTATTACTCTGTCCAGCCTAATATTTACTCTTTATTCTCTTATTGTTATGGCCAAGTCTAAAAGTCGCACAAATTCCTGTATTTTCCCCTCCTGAGATTGGTAAAACAGATGAGACTTTTCCCAATTCAATATAAACTTGTACAGATTGCAAACACACTGAAGAATAAAACTTAAAACAAAGTAACAACCAGCTCTGCATTCTGTGATACAGGTAGTTCTCCTATAATGTGATAGTTGCGTTCTTGTGTGATATCGCACTGTAGAAAGTTGTGCTATAGAAAACCACCATAGAAAATTAAGTTATAGGGAAATTGCTATATCTGTACAGCAGAAAGTTTGCATTATCCAAACAGCATCCACTATTCATCAATCGTGTTTCAGTCAATTCTTGATAACAAAATATGCATTAAAGGAGAACTACGTGTACTGTGACCATATAGACATGTAAACATACCGTACATAATTTACATACACACGCACACACACACACAATGCACGTACACACACACACACACAATGCACGCGCACACACACACACATACACACACACACACACACACACAATGCACAAGCTAATGGTGGGTTCCTTGGATTGGGGAGCAGAGTGGGTTGTCTCATGATTAACAAGGGAGTCAAAGACTATCAGTGTTGTGTCAGAACATGGAATTGTGAATGGACTGTTCCTCCATCTGATTCATATGCTTGTAGAACAAATAGACCAAGTTATGGAACAAGATGAGGTAGAATTGAAAAAAAAATACAGTCCATGGGTGAAGGAATTAGGTGCTCCAGTGTCGATCTTGAAGTTTTGGTAGGGGTTGTCGCTCATTTTTAGAGGCAGTTGTTTCAAACCGCAGTCAGTCCTTTTCCAAAATTGAACATTGGAGAGTGAAGGAGATATGATGTTACATTCTGTGAGACATCCTTCTTCTTGATGATCCTGGATATTACTGTTTTCTGTGGCAAAAACTACAGAATTACAATCCTGGTTGCGTACAGGAGGTAGCTCATGATGATGTGCTAATATTTGTTGTTAGCCGATAATGGGTGAAATCCATTTTAACAAAGAGTTTCCAAGGTCCATTATCAGAGTTTCCCAATTATAATCTGATATGGAGAGTTTAAATCTTTCTCTTTGCATATTAAGTTTGGACAAGAATCTTCTTTCTAACAATACTGTAGATGAGAAGTCTCCTCCCTATATAATTATTGGGTACTATGCATTCCAGATAATGAATTTTAGTGTCCAGGTAAATTGTGGTTATATGACCTTTTCTGGGTATAGAGGACAGTTTCTCTCATGTTGTTTAGACAATCCTCTGTAAATTCCCATGGAACTTGGCTATTTTCAGCTTTGGGAGCCATTTTAAAGTTTCCCACCTAATTTTTAATTGTGTTCTCTAAAACCAAAGTCCATGGATTTGGAGTTAGTTGCTGAAATTTAAGGGTTAACAGTCCATGTTTTATATCATGACAGTGGGTTAATGGATTTCTCTCCATTGGTACTTGTTTTGAATATTATTTTGATCTCTGTTGATTGTAACGTGATAGGGGACACCTGTCTCTGAGTTTTCTGTTGTGCTTACAGGGTCCTGACCATTAATAACAAATAAAGGACTAAAGGCCATGTTGTTACAGTAAAGTTTAATCTAGTTTAACAAGGCTCTCATTTTCCACCCACCAAAGTTACAACAGGTCAAATGAGTTTGCAAAACATTTTACAATACTTTCTCTTTGAAGAAACTGTCTGATGATTAGTCTATTCCTTGGTAAAACTATCAGTTAAAATTAAAATTTGCGAAAAAATTGCCAGAGCAGTAACAATGACTGTGAAACTGTTGAATTGTCTTTAAAACCCATTCATAATTTTTAAGGAAGGAAATGTGGAGATGGATCTTCAATCAGGGATCAGGAACCAGAAATGGGGCCTAATTTCAGAAGCTGACAGTGAACTGCATGTCTGAGCCATGTGCATGGGCCACAGCCCACAGCCATTTTGAAGAAAGAGAGTGGGCTCATCATATAATCAGGGGAACTCCAAATGCCGAACATTTTGTGTTCCATGATCAGCAGACCCACTAGTCAAGTGGCAGCTGCTGTTGTGAACATAGAGACAGCAAGGCACAAGTAAAAGAAAGTCCATTTTAACATTTTAAAAGCCACAGCCGTCTGTCTGTACTCCTGGAGGGACAATCCCTCTCAATAATAGCCAGGAGCAACTACTGTTACCCGTCACTATGGGTCAGTTGGGGGCCAGCACTCACATTAACCATTCATAACCCTCCCCCTGTTCTGAGCCCACTAGAACAACTGGACATAGGCACTATAAGTAAATTTAATTGGTCTTGGTTGTCTGCCTACTACTTCCCATTGGTAGCCGTTCTAAGGCTGAGCCACCTTTGATCGAAATAGCTTGATATCAGGATTATGGCATGGTTTAAGGCTGGTAACTCCAAACAATGGACCCAACTGTCTCCAATCCACACCCCAAATTATTTTTAAATTCTTGTCTTTACTGTCATTACCTGCTTTAGTCTATACATGTTTCCAGAGACTGACTTTTAACTACTCTGTACGTTGGACTCGTATGCCACTCAAGAAAAGAGCAAGGATAAAATTAAATGCATTCATTCAGGTTCCAAGTAGGCATGAAATCAGGACATTGTAACAACACACCCAGTCCAGGTAACTGTTCAAAATCCTTTTCACTTAAAGAAGGGAGCAAAAATTGAACAAGCTATTCTTGCTGAGCAATAGCTTGATATTTTCATTTTAACTGAATCATATCTTTCAAACTCCAACATTGTCATTCCTGGTATGTTTCCCCACCAGAGGATACTGTTATGTTGCTGGTTTCTTTACACAAACTCAACAATCACACACAGGAATAATTAACGATAAGCTTAGGTTCAACTCATTTGAAGACTACAACTAATACATGTACGTATGACAGGATAACTCAATTCTAGATGATCAACAACATATATACTCTGTATGAACTGACTGCTGATCACATGTTGCTTTACACCCTGTTTTCTCCATGGATACTTAGTGTCATAGAGTCACACAGCACAGAAACAGACCCTTCAATCCAACTCGGCTGTGCCAACCAGACATCCCAATCTGACTTAGTCCTATTTGATAGCATTTGGCCCATACCCCTGTAAACCCTTCCTGTTCATATACCCATCCAGATGCCTTTTAAATGTTGTAATTTTACCTGTCTCCAACATTTTCTCTGGCAACTCGATCCATGCACACATTGTCCTCTGCATGAAAAAGTTTCCCTTAATGTCTTTCTTAAATATTTCCCCTCTCACCTTAAACCTATGCCTTCTAGCTTTAGATTCCCCACTTAGAAAAAGGCATTGGCTATTCACCTTATCCAAGCTCCTCATGATTTTATAAACTTCTGTAAGGTCACGCCTTGGCCTCCTAGCAGTCCTGTCCACTATATGTCCAAGTCAGGAGTGTGATGGAACACTTTCCACTTGCCTGAATAGGTGTAGCTGCAACGTAATCAAGTGGCCAGTGGGATATTCCTTTCTTGTAAGAGGATTTGAACATGTAAGGATGTAATGCTTCAGTTTGAGAAGGCATTGCTGAGATCACATCTCAAAATACAGTGTGCAGTTTTGGCTTCTTTACTGAAGGAAGGATGTAAATGCATTGGAGGCAGTTCAGAGGAGGTTTACTAGTTTGATACTTGGAATGGAAGGGTTGCCTTATGAGGAAAGACTAGACAAACTGCGCTTGTTTTCCCCAGTTTAGAACAGTGAGGGGTGAGTTGATTGATGTTTGTAATTTGGTCAAGTTGGTCTGTGGTTTCTGTCAACCTGCATCTAAGAAGACAAGTAAATTTTGTATATTTTGGTAAAACCTTTAACTTTTCTGACAATCCTAGGAATATTGAGACTTGATTTCTAGCATGATACTCCTGTGAAGTGTGTCTATAGTATGCGAGATGCAGTGCAGCAATTCACAAAGCTACCTTTGGCAGCACATTTCAAGGCTGCTACTTTTAGCACCTAGAAGGACAAGCACATAGGTGCAATTTGCCTATGGGTTACGCACCATTTGACTTGGGAAAGTATCGATGTTCTTCCAATAGAACTGGGTCAAAATGGTAAAACTCCACCCCTAACAGCACCATGGGTGTATCTCCACCACAGACTATAGCCACCTCATGAATAGAAACTCACACCGAATGCAGGCCTTTAGCAGTGAAACCAACATTGTGTTAGAACAACATCAAATAATAGAAAAACAAATAGCTGAGAGGATGAAGAAAGCATTAGTTAGTGAAATGATGGCTAACAATTTTTTGATGTAGTTGACACCTACTATGGCAGCATTTGTGAATTTAACCAAATAGCACTGTTCTTCTGAATTATGTAGATTTCATTAAAGTGGGAATGGTGTCCTTGTAGTTATGGTGCTGGAGTAGTAACCCAGGGTTTGAGAGTTCCCAACTCCCATCTATGCCAACTTGTAAAATTGAATGAAATTGATTCAGTTGCCCTCAGTAAAATACAAGTGTAGTATAGTCTGAACTGACTATGCCAGGCCAGGAGATGCATCAGGTTCCTTTCCTTAGATTTGTGATCAAGTTAAGAATTTTCGGGATACCTTTTTCCGATACTAGTCTTTTAATGACTAATTCAACAAAATTTAATCATACAACTTGTCATAAGTACTGAATATGAATTTATTTTTCTCAATTTTAACTCCTGCTACTGGTGTAAACTGAGCAGAGGTACAGTTAAGATACAGTTATGACTTACTCCTTGGGACCTGACTACTTTCCCAGGGAATTGGATTTAACCTGGTGCTTTCAGCAGGTCATGCTTAGGAAGGATTCAGTGATAAATATATAAATGTCTAGTGGTGTCCTGCTACAGCTCATTCAGGGGGTATAATTTGGTGTACACTTTCTCATGAGTGCTGTAGACTGGAGCTATGGATTGTGATGTTAGGAGCTCCAGCTGTTTTTCTATCATTCGCCTGACCAGGAACCTCTCCTGCTCTCACAGCCTGCCACTGGGACGTCACGAAAGGATTTGCAGGTTGATAATCAATTTGTTTGGCTACCTTAGGATTGTGCCTTGGGTGGTTCTTAAGAGTGTAACTTCTTCCTCAGAGGCAGGAATGTTACCCATTGTACTACAAGTCCTTCTATTGCAGGTTGAGTGGCAGACAGTTATTGTAGCCTTGGGCCTGAGCAAGTGAGCTGTATGTGGTGCCTTTCATCCAAGGTCAAACTATTAAGAGCTTGAGACCCTTGGGAAAGATTTTTTTAAAACATTATGGTTTCATGAAAAACTCCAATATTCAAGAAGGGAGATAGAGCGAAAACAGGGAATTATAGCCAGTGAACCTAACGTCAGTAGTGGAGAAAATTCTCAAATCCATTGCCAAGGATTTTATAGCAGAGCATTTAGAAAGTAGTGACAAGATCAGAAATACTCGGCACGGATTAATGAAGGGGAAATCATGCTTGATATATCTGTTGGAATACTATGAGGATGTAACAAGTAGAGTTGACAAGGGGGAGCCAGTTGATATAGTATATTTGGACTTTCAGAAAGCACCTGACAAAGTCCCGCGTAAGACATTAATGTGCAAGGTTAAAGTCCATGGGATTAGGGGAGGTATTTTGAGATGGATAAGAAACTGACTGGCAGAGAGGAAACAAAGAATAGAAATTAATGGGTCCTTTTCAAATCGGCAGGCAGTAATTAGTGGGGTGCCACAGGGATCGGTGCTGGGACCCCAGCTATTCACAATATATATTAATGATTTGGATGAAGGAACAAAATGTAACATCTCCATGTTTGCAGATGATACCACGTTGGGTGGGAGAGTGAACTGTAACGAAGATGCAGAGATCCTTCAGCATGATCGGGACAGATTGAGTGAGTGGGCAAATCAATGGCAGATGCAGCATAATTTGGAAAAATGTGAGGTTATTCACTTTAGAAGCAAAAATAAGGCGGCCAATTACTACCTTAATTGCTGTAAATTGGGAGGGGGGAGTGTGCAGTGGGACCTGGGTGTCCTTGTGCGCCAGTCGCTGAAGGTAAGCATGCAGGTACAGCAGGTGGTAAAGAAGGCAAATGGTATGTTGGCCTTCATTGCGAGAGGTTTCGAGTACAGGAGCAGGGATGTGTTGTTGCAGTTATACAGGGCCTTGGTCTCCTTTTCTGAGGAAGGATGCTCTTGCTCTTGAGGGAGAGCCATGACGGTTTACCATGCTGATTCCAGGGATGGCGGGTCTGACGTATGAGGAGAGATTGACTAGGTTGGGATTGTTTTTGCCAGAGTTCAGAAGAATGAGTGGGGAGTGTCATAGTGATTTATAAAATTCTAACAGGACTGGACAGGGTAGATGCAGGGAGGATGTTCCCGATGGTGGGTGTGTCCAGAACCAGGGGTCACAAGTTGAGGATTCAGGGTAGACAATTTAGGACGGAGGTGAGGAGACATTTCTTCACCCAAAGAGTGGTGAGCTTATGGAATTCATTACCACAGAAAATAGTTGAGGCCAAAACATTGAATGTATTCAAGAGGCGACTAGATATAGCACTTGGGGGTAAATGGGATCAAAGGCTATGGGGAGAAAGCAGAATTAGGCTATTGAGTTGGACGATCAGCCATGATCAAGAAGAATGGAAGAACAGGCTTGAGGGGCCGAATGGCCTCCTCTTGCTCCTATCTTCTATGTTTCTATGAGTGCTCCTACAGACCACACAAGGAAAGTTTCAACCTCCACTAACCCCTTCACTCAATCCAACACTGATAGACTTAATCCCTATTGTTCCCGACCAGGATTCTCTAGGGCAGTCAGAAGTTCCACCTTCATAAGGTAATCCCAGCGATTACTGTGCATTTGTCTCCAGGAGGATGTTTTACCTGGTGTGAAAATGCTTTTGTTAAGTCCCATAACATAAAAAACCTTGACTGAATATGGTAATATTAAGAATAGAACAGACATATATTGCAAACAATAAAAACAAAGTACTCTGGATGCTAGAGATCTGAAATAAAATGAGAAAGTGCTGGAGAAATTCATCAGGTCTGGCAGCATCCAGTGATCCAAGGTGAGATGGAATATGAGATCTTTATACCCTCAGGTCACATGATCTGACGCAATGATATTGTCATGGGCAGGTCTCTTAAAGGCATCCTGACCGTGAGACATAACTCAACAGGAACATTGACACTAGACCAGCGATGGTCTTAACTTTGTCCGGCCGAATAGTAGTGGCAGAATTTCAAGGCCCTGCTCTACAAATAGCAGTTCTTTATATCGTAGATCTTTCAACAGGAGAAAATACTGTAGGTGGACCATACTCTCCATGTAAAAGGCTTTAATTACTGAGCTGCAAATCTTTCATTGCAGATGGATAAAACACACGTAGAGGAGATATTTAATTGGTACTATTAACTCATTGAATAATTTTGTAACTTAAAACTCAGCTTTGCTGGAGCTGAGGTATGAGTAGGGCAGTTCTTTTTGTCTTGAATTGTTTTCAACTATGAAGCAGAGATTTGGAACTAAGCCTGGAAAATCACAGTGATTTGGCTCTTGTCTATTATGGATATATGATGAAGCCATTTACGTGGCTCAATTTCAGATACATTGGTTGCTGTTAAACATTACTATTTTATCTGAACAACTGTTGCAACTCAAAGACCTTTAAAATTGCAAACAGTATATTTGACATGCATACTCTAGCCTTTGCTTTGGAAGGACTTTATTACATAATATTAGCACAACAGTCACGTCAGGTTTTTCCACAGTCCTAGTGACTAAAAGTATATTTGCCAAGGCAATGCAATTTTCAGACCTTCACTACTCCTCGTCCTTGAAAGCTTTATAATAAATTTATTCAGTGGTTATAAATAAGCTTCTATTATATAACTCAACAAGCAATTACTTGATGGTTTAATAGATAGCTGCACTGTGGCTATTAGACATACAAGGATAAACTCACCAAAATCATATTTCTTGCAGATATTTAAAGCCATTCATGAGAAAATCACACACAGGACTATTGCTAATTCGCTGACCTGTGCTGTCCTCAAAAGCAGCCGGTGCCTGGTATGCAGAGTCTATGATTTCATGTTATTGCTGAATCCTGGTTTGTACTGAGTCAGCCGTCTTTGGTTCTGAAATCATTTGAACTCGGATCACCAGACAAAAGTCTCCAGACCCCTAAAACTAAAATGTATAATTTTCTCAGACATTTAAGAATGTTGCAGTCATCTTTTTAAGGATTGCTTACTCACCAATTCAATTCAATAGTTCAATACCATGACCTCTGTTGGTGGGAGAACCAACCTTTTTACACGGAATTTACAACATAGAGCTAGATTGTTCAACCACACTGCTGTGTGCTGGTGTTCATGGTGTTCATGGTGTTCACACAAGCCACATCCCATCCTACACCATTTAATTTTGTTTATATATCCTTTATTCTCTTCTTTATCTACATTCTCTAAACTCAGATTTGGTTTCGTTGGATTTGGTCTCAGTTGGAGGAGATGTACATTATATTTCAGATGGGGTGGATTTACTTCAAAAAGCGTTGAGAGCCAAATTGTTAAAGAGAGTCAGAATAAAATATGAATAGACAAAACTCAAGGGAAGCTTTTCAATTGTACAAGCATCAACTGTCAAGTCAGCAAAGTAGCATAATTTGAAGCACTTGAATCACAACTTACAGCACAGAATCAATTCCAAGGCATCGTCAGAGAGAATGGGCAAAATTTAATGGCCTCCACCATAGTGTGTTTGATGGCAGGGTGAGTATTTAATGGGTGGGGGATAGTGGATTGAAAACCTGTTTCCTTCCCACTCCTGTCCTGATTATGCCTGTGGCAGGAAAACTGCCAGACAGACACGTACCTGCACTACCAACTAAGGCCCTAAATTGGGCCATTAATACCTGTGATAATGCGGATCAGAATCCCAAGTTTACAATCCTAAATCCCTACTAACAGAATAAAGCCACAAGATTCCATAGTGATTGTAATGAAGTCAGCCAGGTGGACCTCAGAATATAATACGGTATCCTTCATAGTCATGCATACTCAAGTACAGAAGTGCAGGAGTACAGTGAAAAGTTTACAATTTCACTCCACATGGTGCCACATCAGGTACAAAGTATCTAGGTACAGAGCTTAAAGAGAAGATAAAGAAATAAAGGATAAAAGAAAAACAGTTACTTTACTTAAAGTTAATCACCGTATAAATTAGAAAAATGAGAAATAAAGTTAAAAAGATAAACAGTACAGCTTCTGTATAAAGGGCCTGTAATAAGTCAGCATAGCGGCCTTCCACATATGGTCTGACTGGCCTCGCGAGCTACTGACTGCCAACACCGGTCCCCAGCCCAACAACTGTTGCACTCTGCTTGAACCTCCAGCCCGCTGACCATCCCTGATCCGCTCGAACCTCCAGCCCACTGACCGTCCCCAATCCACTCGAACCTCCAGCCCGCTGACTGTCCCTGATCTGCTCGAACCTCCAGCCTGCTGACCGTCCCTGATCCGCTCAAACCTCCAGCCCGCTGAGCATCCCCGATCCGTTCAAACCTCCAGCCCGCTGAGCATCCCCGATCCATTCGAACCTCCAGCCCGCTGACCATCCCCAATCCGTTTGAATCTCCAGCCCGCTGACCATCCCTGATCTGTTCAAACCTCCAGCCAGCTGACTATCCCCGATCCATTCGAATCTCCAGCCCACTGACTGTCCCTGGTCGACTCAAACCTCCAGCCTGCTGACCATCCCCGAGCCACTTGAGCCTCCAGCCCATAGAACATGAGTTCCTTGATTGGGGCTGTTAATGTGGCCCAATCAGGGAGCTCTGGCTGACAGATATAAAAGAGGAATGGCAACGGTTCTGGCACTTGGACAGCTAACTCTGAAGAGGCAGTGCTAGAGTCCAGAACGCCTCGTGCGTAAATAAAGGATAACTCAGTAACAGGATAGTGGCCTCTGTCGAGTTATTTCAGTTTCCAACTTTGAACAACTAACCGTAAACTTTACCATACCAAATCAAAACAAAAACACGATGACCAGGCTGATGCACTTCTGATGACCTGATGACTGAGGCCTTTAATTGTTTAAAAGGAATGCTGGGTCTGGAGTATGTGCTCTGTCTGGCACTACTCATGTGTCAAGACTCCTGGTCTGCTGGGCGTCGGAGTTAGCAGCTGCTGCCTACTAATACAGTCTGTTAGTTTTACAACATTCTCATGTAAGTGTTTCATCTTAGCAACTCACCCAGCAGTTGGCAAGGCAATAATCAAAGGGGAAACCTGAGAAGCAAACCCTGTCAGTCCATTGAGAACTATCCCCTTACTCTCGCTGCCAAACACTCCCATCCACCATCATTCACCTGTGGCTTGTGTCTCTCAGCAATCTTGGGCCACAGGTGGGCTTATTAGCAGAGCCATGCAATCAAGAGCTGCTGAACTCTATTGTTCACTAGCTCACAGTGGGTGAGTCTTACAATCCTTGGGGTGCTTGACCCCAGAGAAGGCCAAATGCTGCAAGTTAGGTGCATGAATGACACTTAGTGTGGTGGTTTAGCTGCTGGGCAAGACCCCATCACTTACATTTATCTGAAGAAGGGTCTAGGCCCAAAACGTCAGCCTTCCTGCTCCTCTGATGCTGCTTGGCCTGCTGTGTTCATCCAGCTCTACACCTTGTATAATCTCACACCCTACATTTATCCTGTTCACTGTTTCCTCTTAAGGGGAAAAGCTTCGCTGGAGAATATCAATAAATAAAGACGTCCAACAGGAAATTCACAAGGCATTTCATCCAAAGAGTGGTAAGAATCTCGAATTTTCAACAATGTGGAGTGGTTGAAGCTAATAGTACACAAGCATTTAAGGGATGGTAGGCAGGCAAATGAAGGAAAAGATGGTTACAATGATATATTCAGATTGGGAAAATTGTCAAACAAGCTCAAGTAGAGCAGGATAAGTGACAGGTTGGAATAAAGGCCTTCTTCTGCACCATATACCTGTGTAACCTTCATTATAAGTAGGCTAAATTTGACTGATTTGTCCATAGATATTCTGGAAGTTCACTATTTAAAGAGCCCATTTTTGCTACTTATCGTCTATGAAAAATTATAAATAATTCTGGAAATAATTTCACCCGACAACTGTTGCACCCTAGCAGGTGGTGAGGTGGCTCAGTAGTCAGCACTGCTGCCTCACAGCACCAGCGACCTGGGTTCAATTCCACCCTTGGGTGACTGTGAAGTTTGCATGTTCTCTCTGTGTCTGCATGGGTTTCCTCCAGGTGATCCACTTTCCTTCTACAGACCAAAGATGTGCAGGCTAGGTGAATTGGCCACACTAACTTGTCCATGGATGTGCAGGCTAGGTGGATTAGCCATGGGAATGCAGGGTTAGAGGGATAGGATATGGAGGTGGCTCCGTGTGGGATGCTTGTCGGACGGGCGGCATAGACCTGATGGGCTGAATGGCTTGCTTCCACAATGTAGGGATTCTATGATTCTAGTAACATATGACTATGCAAGCTCCCCAGTCATATCGAAGTACTATCCAAATTTTAAAATCAGTTTGCCAAAATGTGCTTATGGAATTTTCCAAATAATGAATTAGATATGATTTGTATGCATTTGAAACCACTTTACAATATTTTTGCTGTGAATTACTGCCTACAATTAATTTTAGAGGAAAGGCACCTTACATTTGAAAGTCTTTGTTCACTTTCTTAATTGTGTATTTGCATATTGAAAAAAAAGCACATATTTATCTTGCTCAGTAATATAAAAGGCTATAACTTCATTGCTCCATACAATCATGAACATATTAGAGCTGTCAAATTGTTGTGCTGCATTGCTTTGATTTCATTACACTGGACATTTTGTATTCCAAAGAGCACCTCAACTCTTTTGCACCTGCAGCAGAAACTTATTAATTACACCAAACTCAAGTTTCATTTGTTTTTTTAGGCATCATTGGGTTTCTGGTTCCCAAACCGAAGCTTGATTAATTTCACTGAGCTTATCTCACACTGAGATACACCAGAAAAGTCAGCAATGAAGGAGAGTCTTGCTGCATTGTACAGCTCTACCCTAGCATTTATTGAACTTTGATCCACATTTGGGCACAGAGATAAATTTAAAGGTTTTAAATGGAATAATATTTGGCATTTTCCAGTACGTATCGGACTATTTACAACTGGGTCATCAGATTATTGTCGGATTCCTGGTCACGTTGCCTTCTTTATTGCTCCTGTTTGGCACTACATAGTTACAGAAATATATTGTCCCATGGCTACAAACTCATCTGTCATCTTCTGTGCTTTTCTGATTAATTTCATGAAATTTAATAAATAGGATTGGGAACATTTATTACTGTGACTCTCACAGAACCTAGCTCTATTAATTTGAAGGTCATTAGAAGAGAATTCACTCCTGCCCAAATTCCAAGGCACAGTGGGTGAATTTCTGTGGCATTTCCCCAATTGGATTGCCCTAACACTACAAGGAATGTTGCAGAAATAAATAGGGAGGAAATATGTTCCTCTATTTCTGGGATTTCCATAGCCTTTCCATCAGTCACAGAGGACAAGGACAATCAGGATCTATCTATTTATTTTGCCTGGATCTATCCAAATCTCTGATAGGGTTGCTAAGAAGGCGTACAATGTGCTAGGATTGAGTCTCGGAGCCATGAGGTCATGTTGCAGCTGTACAAAACTTTGGTGCGGCCACACTTGGAGTATTGAGTACAGTTCTGGTCGCCGCATTACAGGAAGGATGTGGAAGCATTGGAAAGGGCGCAGAAGAGATTTACCAGGATGTTGCCTGGTATGGAGGGAAGGTCTTATGAGGAAAGGCTGAGGGACTTGAGGCTGTTTTCATTAGAGAGAAGAAGGTTAAGAGGTGACTTAATAGAGACATACAAGATGATCAGAGGATTAGATAGGGTGAACTGTGAGAGCCTTTTTCCTCGGATGGTGACGGCTAGCACGAGGAGACATAACTTTAAATTGAGGGGTGATAGATATAGGACAGATGTCAGAGGTAGATTCTTTACTCAGAGAGTAGTAAGGGCATGGAATGCCTTGCCTGCAGCATTTGTAGACTCGCCAACTTTAAGGGCATTGAAATGGTCGTTGGATAAACATATGGATGATGATGGAATAGTATAGATTAGATCGGCTTCGGATTGGTTTCACAGGTCGGCGCAACATTGAGGGTGAAGGGCCTGTACTGCGCTGTTATGTTCTATGTTCTACATCCCTTCCTCAACAGAAATATATACGGGTCATATTTGAATACTTCAACTGTTCTACAATCCACAGCCCTTGAGAGGAGACAGTTCCAGATTTCCATGACCCTTTGTTGTTCCCTGATTTCCAACATAGACGATCTCCTAAATATTTAAGGTTATATCCCTTTTGTCTTATTTCTCCAACCAAAAGAAAGTAGGCTGGTTGTATCCCCATTACTGTTGAAAGCATGTTGTTCTGATCACTTTTGTTTTCATGGATGTAGCATCATTGGCAAGGCCAGTATTTGTTAGCCATCCCTAATTGCCTACTTGCTTTTTCAAAAGGGGCTAACCACATATAATGTGGATCAGGACATATGCCAGATTTCCTTCCCTGAAGGACACTAGTGAACCAGATGGGTTTTTACAGTAATTGATGTTAATTTCACAGTTATCATCACTGGGACCAACTCCCAATGCCAGATTATTTATTGAATTTAATTTCCATTAGCTGTAATCATGGATTGAACCTCTGTGCTCTGGATTACTAATCCAGTAGAATTGGCTGCTATTGACACCATCTCCCCTTCATGGCTTGAACTAATGGAAATGTCAATTATGTTTACACAACTTGTCCTCATCGTTGATGATATTCTGAGGCCAGCAAGGACAGGCTGGTTACCCATAATCAGCAAGCTGCCCGTTGCATGTCCAACATTAGATGTCATTTTGCTATTGGACAACATGTAGCAATTAGCCTGTATAGTGCTAAGAATTACACCAGAAACCAAATTAAGATTATCAATTGAGCACGTAGTGTGATGCACCTGTGCAGGCTGAATGCTGCGTATATTAACACGCAGGGTCCTGTTTTACGTAGGCAAAAGGAATTCATACCTATATTACATCTTTTTCTTTGGGAATGAACAAGGTCATGAAGGCTGCCAATCTCTGCTGTATTCCCATAGTAACATTCCGACAAATCAGAGTCTCCCTGCTTGGTCTGAGAGCTAAGACTGACAGTTCACTGTTTCTATTACATCTTCATGCCAACAATGGCCCAACTAATCAGTCCCCACTTCTCATGCCATATAAATTGTTGTCTCTTTTTCAAATATATTTCTTTCCTTCTAGTCCTGATGACTGCAATACATCTCTTCTGATGTAGTTGACTCTAATTGGCTTAGTAAACAATTTAGTCATCTCAAAATGCTACGGAAAAAATGAAGCATATAAAACTGATTGACAATCAAACATCGAACAAAGCACTTGCTGATTCTGCAATGTGCTCCTCACTAACTTTTGGATACTGGAGCAAAATTTGGTAGAACTGTCCCACAGATGCAGTAGAGCAACAGCCTGATATAATCAGAAACATACCTTACAGTCAATGTCCCAGAGTCCTCCATAACTATTCCTGGGTATGTCCTATCCCATCATCTTCAACCCACCAGATGTGACAACACAGAGGTTTACAGGTGGGAGGAAATGTTCCTTAGAGTCCCCAACATTAACCTGCATTAAATTTCATAACATCAGCTCAATCATATGCAAGAAAATCTTGTACTGATTGCCACAATTGCACCCCTCAGCTGATAAATTAGATCCTCCATGTTGAACATTACTTCAAAGTAATGTATTCCAGGTGGGATTTTTCACTGCAACTATCTCCAGCCAACTGTGCTGAATGGGTGATCTATCTTGGTCTCCTACATCACAGATGTCAGTCTTCATTTTGTTGGATTCATTCATCAGTATATCATAAGATTGAATGCACTGGGCACAGCAAATGTGTAGCTCCATGAGATACATGGCTGTAGAACTGAAGACGTTTGCTATGAAACCAGCTGCATACCCATTTTCAGTACAGGTGTAACACTGCGATCTCCCCAACAACTTAGAAAATTGCTTAACCATGTCCTGCCCTCAAAAGCAGGACACATCCAATCCAGCTAATTAGTCCCATTATTCTGCTCAATTATCAGAAAAGTTATAGAGGTGTTGGTTAATATTGCTTTGAAATGCCACTTACCTAACAATGACTCGTTCACTTGCGCTTAGTTTTTGTTGCATAAGGACTACTCAAATCCAGATCTCATTATAGTGTAATGCCCAAAGGGCAGGCAGGGAGAGACAGCCTACCTATTTTAGTTTTGAAGCTATAATGTCTTGTTTAAACTCTTTTCACAAATTGACTCTTTCAAAAGTGACCAGATTTCAAAATGGCTGCAATTGAATAGAGTACAATCGGGATAACTGCTCCCAAAAATTTCTAGCAATTACCAGAATAAAAGCAAACTCATCACCTTCTGGAATTGGATACATTTTGCATTGTATGAACATTCCAGCCAAGCCAACACAAAAGACTAGAATACAAAATTCCTATCTCAACAAGTTCTAAACAAGAATTGCAGATACTGGAAATCTTAAATGCCAACATATAATAAAGATACCTCCATTAGCAATGTAATTGCATCTGAGCTTCTGCAGAAAGGACTTCTATGCACAGTCAACTGAAAGAACCTCAACTAAATATTGTCTTACTGGACTTTATATTTCACGTGAACTAATTGTGATAGCTTTGATTTTAAGTTATGTGATATCTGTATTTTTATCCATTCTCTTTTCGTTCTTGGATGCATATGTACATGAATGTGCATTACACACCATTTCCCTCGGTTTTGAATGCAATAGTAAACTTTACTTTGTTTTAACCCAAATTTGAAATTTGAAGAAGATGATGTTGAGTCCTTGTTCACTATTTTCAAAAAGGTTGGACAGTTACAGTCAAAAGAAATGTTGACACTTCTGATACCAATTCCTGTGGTACTCCATGGTTATATCTTGAAAAAGATCTATTTACACTAACTCTTTTCTTCTTGTTATCTTGCCAGTCTTCTATCTGTACTGATATGCAACATCCTAAACATTTATCTGAAGAAGGGTCTAGGTCCAAAACGTCAGCCTTCCTGCTCCTCTGATGCTGCTTGGCCTGCTGTGTTCATCCAGCTCTACACCTAAACAATCAGCTTCAATTTTTCACAACAACTTTTGACATGGCACCTATTCAAATGCCTTCTGGAAATCCATGTACACTACATAACATCCTTTAGTTCCTCCTCATCCACAGTATGTGTTACCTCCTCAATGTAGTCCAATAGATTGGTCAACCTTGATTTGTCTTTCACAAAGTAGAGTCGCTGGTAGATAGGATAGAGAAGAAGGTGTTTGGCACGCTTGCCTTTATTGGTCAGTGCATTGAATGTAGGAATTGGGAGGTCATGTTGCGGCTGTACAGGACATTGGTTAGGCCTCTAATGGAATACTGCATACAGTTCTGGTCTGTCTGCTATAGGAAGGATTTTGTAAATCTTGAAAGGATTCAGAAAGATTTACAAAGGTGATGCCAAGGTTTGAGGGTTTGAGTGATAGGGAGAGGCTGAATAGACTGTGGCTATTATCCCTGGGGTGTCAGACACTGAGGCTTGACATTATGGGGGTTTATAAAGTCATAAGGGGCATTGATAGGATAAATAGACAAGGTCTTTTCCCCAGGGTGGGGGATTCCAAACTACAGTGAAGTGAGGAAGGTGAGAGGAGAAAAATTTAAAAGGGACCTAAGGGACAACTTTTTCATGCAGAGGGTGGTGTACGTATGGAATGAGCTGCCAGAGGAAGTGGTGGAGGCTGGTACAATTTCAACATTTAAAAGGCATCTGGATGGGTATATGATTAGGAAAGGTTTAGAGGGATATGTGCCAAATGCTGACAAATGGAACTAGATTTATTTAGAATATCTAGTCAGCATGGACGAGGTGGACTGAATGGTATGCTTACTGTTTACATTTCAATTCTTTTTGCAGTTCAGTATCAGGACGGTCTCCAGTCCAACTAAGGCCATATAGTTCTTACACTTACTGTCTCTGCTGCACTGCAGTAGGGGTGCTACAGATAAATAAAAAATAAACTCCCTTGTAGTAATGACCTTTAGAAATCTTTGGCCTGTATCAGAGTTGAGGACAAAGAGTATTCATGCCTGTAGATCAAAGGAGATATTTTACCTGTTGAAATACATTTGAATCATGAGAAATAAATATAGGAGCAGTAGAAAATGTGTTCTTAGCGAAAGGAATTCCCTGCCACTCCCATACCACACAAGAGCCTTGAGTTTGTGCATTTTTCACTAGGCTAGGGTTTTGCTGCAGTCCTGGCACCCTTTAGATTCAAAATGTTTTGCCCACTAAGTTGCTCTAAGTTGTGACCTGATAATGGTGCAGCGACTGAAACAGAGAAATTGAGTTTTAAATCATTGTGATTTCTGAACAGCGAACCAAACAGTGCAAGGACTGAAAAAGGTGGGTGATTTAAGTGGAACAAATTTATTCAGGTACAGAAAGAGAAAGAGAGGCGGAGAAAGAGTTTGTTTAAGAGAGTTTTTAAAAAAGGACAGACAGCAAAAGAAATTTTAGATTTGGCTATTTTAAACCTCTTAAAGCAATTGTCAACTGTATGGAATGAAGCATCACACGAAAACGATTCTGTACAAGTAATATAATTTGACAACCATCAACAAGCCATGTTATTAAAGGAGTGCTCACTAGACCTAAACATACACCGCAAGTTTAGTTCCTACCTATAGTGCTAATAATGTGATTTCTTGATATTGATACATGTTAAAGGTTAAGTGGACAGTAAGTGCTAAGCAGAATTCTATTTTCCCCTGTGAGCGTGTTTTCAGGTGGGAGCCGACTTGTAAGAATGCCATGGCAGTATTTTCCTGGCGCCTGTGTGTTTATCCCTACCCTGCTGTAATTTTACTTTGGGCAGGGCAACCGTCCCACCTTTGGGCCAATTAAAACCCTGAAGTGGTCAAGTAAATGCAACCTCAGGGTCACTTCCCACCTCTGTCTGTTTTTGATCGGTGATGGGCTGAAGCTGGCGACTGGTGGGAAACCCAGCTGGAAACATTTCCTGAACATGTGGCAGGGAGGGTGCAATGCCTTCTTTACATGTCCATTGTTTCCATTGGAGATACCACCCAGGTATCCTTTGATTACCTCCGATGTTTCCTCTCCTAGTTCCCTTCTCAATCAGCCCCTGATTAGATTGACCCTTCTCCAACCTCACCAGAGTTTGCCGGCCTTACCCTGGACATATTACATTATCACACCCCCGACTTTTAACGATCCTTGCTGTGGACTGCTGCAGTAACAGCAGAGGCCACCACTCCCAGTGGCACCACTGAGATCAGAGCGCTACCAGACCTTTGTTTGACTTGTCCCACCCACCTCCATCAACTAGAAGCAGTTACCTCGCCACTAGGAAATTGTTGTCCTGAAGGACATTAAATTGCTGCAGGATATCGGAATTGGGCAGGCGCAGACAATCACCCGTTTCCACTCATGCCATCTATTCTCTTCCTGGAAACTTGCATGAATAATTTCTGTACAGCAAGCCATGGAGCAGGGCAACTTGAACCTCAACTTTTAAATATCTTGTTTAATCATACATTTTGCCCCTTACCTGAAGTACAGTTTACATTTAAGTAACAGCAAGTACATCAGCCCCAGTGGTAATCTGATGCATTTCTGACCTGATGTAATAGCTAACAGTCATTTTGTCTATAAACTAAAATTATGGAAAATTTAGAGTCTATATTGAAAATCTTAATTCAAACCTAATGACTTTGCTCCTCCTTTTGACAAGACCATATAGTATAGGAGCAGCAGCTGGCCATTTGGCACATCAAGGCTGCTCTGTTATTTAATGAGATCATGGTTATTCTGCTAACCCTCAACTCTAATTTCCTGCCTTTTCCCCAGGAGCTTTGATTTTCTGATTAAGCATCTGTCTGTCTCAGCCTTGAATACACTTAATGACTCAGCCTCAACAACACTCTGTAGTAAAGAATTCTATTGATTTACTACCTTCTGAGAAAGGAAATTCCTCTTCATTTCTGCTTTAAATGGTTGACCCCTTATTCTGAGATTAGGCCATCTGATTCTACGCTCACCTACAAAGCGAGACAACCTACCCTGTCAAGTCTCCTAAGAATCTTGAATGTTTCAAAAATGTCTCCACTCTTCCTTCCAATGAGTACAAGATCAGCCTATTTAGCCTCTGCTCATAAGAAAATCCTTCAAAATCAGCCTAGTGAACATTCCCTGGACTGCCTCCAACGCGAGAATATCTTTCCTTAGATAAGGGATCAAAACTGTTCATACTATTCCAGCTGTGGTCTGACTTGTATAGTTTTAGTAAGACCTTGTTATTTTTGTATTCCGTTCCCTTTGAAATAAAGGCCTATATTCCAATTGCCCTCCCAATGACATGCTGAACTTGTATGCTAGTTTTTTGTCATTTAAGCACAAAAAACCCCAAACTCCTGCAGGCTGTGACTTTCTGAAGTCTTTTCATAACCTCATGTATTCCCACATTATATTCAATCTGCCAAGTTTTTGTCTATTCACATAACCTGTCTATTTCCCTCGGCATATTCTTTGTCTCATCTTCAGTACTTGCCTTTTCACCTATGTTTGTGCCTTCTGCAAACCTGGCTGTATTACATTCACTTTCCTCATCCAAGTCATTTATATATATTGTAAGTAATTGTCTCTCTAGCACTGATTCTTGTTGCACTTCACTAGTTAAATGTTGCCAACCTGAAAATTCCCCCTTTGTCCCAATTCTCTGACTCTGTTAGTCTGCCAGTCCTCTATCCAGGCTAATAAATTACACTCAAGGTCATGGACACTTTCTTATTAACTAGACTGATGGGTGGTACTAATTGGAAATCCAATTCTATTATATCTACTGATTCCCCTTTATCTGTCCTGCTTATTACCTCCTCAAAGAACTGCAACAACTTTTTTTTCAGGCAGTATTTCCTTTTCATGAAGCCATACTGACCCTATTTAATTAGACCCTATTTCTAAATGCTCTTCGATTACATCCTTTATAATAGACTCTAACATCTTCCCATTGACAGATGTTAAGCTAACTGGCCTACAGCTGCCTCTTTTATGTCTATGTCCCTTTTTGAACAAACATTAACTACATTAGCAGTTTTCCAATCATAGAGTCATAGTGTTGTACAGCAAGGAAACTGACCCTTCGGTCCAACCAGTCCATGCTGAACAATGTCCCAAACTAAACTAGTCCCACTACCTGCTCCTGGCCCATATCCCTCCAACCATTTCCTATTCATGTATCTATCCAAATGTCTTTTAAACGTTGTAACTGTACCCACATCCATCACTTCCTCAGGAAGTTCATTCCACACCACCCTCTGTGTAAAAAAACTGTCCCCATATCTTTTTTAAATCTCTCTCCTCTCACCTTAAAAATGTGCATCCTAGTCTTGAAATACGCCATCCTAAGAAAAAGACACCTGCCATTAACCCTATCTATAACCCTCATGATTTTATAAACTGCTATAAGGTCACCTCTCAACCTCCTATGCTTCAATGATAAAAGTCCCAGATTTTTCAGCATTCTTTATAACTCAAACCTTCCATGCGCAGCAGCATCCTGGTAAATCTCTTCTGAACCTGCTTTAGCTTAATAATATCCTTCCTGTAGCTGGGCTTCCAGAACCAGACACAGTACTCGAGAAAAGGTCTCATTAATGTCCTGTACAATTTCAACGCCTCTGGGACTTTTTCAGAATCTGAAGATTTTTGCAAGTGTAAAGACTGTGTCTTTTTAATTTTGTGCTTTTTTTAAAATTATGGATGAAATGAGAAAGGGCTGCTATAAAAACCAAAGATTGCTGCATGGATTGAAAGTTAGTAATTTAATACTTATATAGCTATAGGTTATCACAGTTTTTGCAGATGGAGCTTTGGTTGGCAACAAAAAGTTGATTGGTCTATTGGACAAATTACCCAATGACAAGGCCTTTTTGCTGCTAACAACCGCGTGATTGGTTCCTAGGTTACTGAACATCTTGGGGCTGGGAACAATTTACGGAGAAGTGCTCAGAACTCCGCCTGCTTAGGAGCGGCCTTTCTGTTCTCTGCCACTTTAAGCCTGAAGAAAACTAGGTTATCTTACTTTAAGTAGTTGCTGCCAGTTTTTAACTGAGAAGTCAAAGACTTTCTATAAGTGAACTAGCCACCCTGAGTCTCTTGCAAACAAGAGAAGCATTCAGAAGGAGGGCTGAGAAGAAATCTGAACAGCAAGAACCAACTCAACAAATCCTGTGAAGAAAGACTACTGAACTGTTTTTCCTCTAAACTATTTTTAAAACTAACTGTGTGTGTGTGTGTGTGTGTAAAGGTAATTATGTAGGGGATTTGAGTTTTAATTAGTAGTATTTTGTGCTGACAGTTTATAACTGTTTACCTGTAGGTAGAATCTAATTATTTGTAACAAATACTAATTCCTCATTAAGTACAGAAACCTGATTTGTGTTTTCTTTCAATCTGAGTGTGAAAATCAGTCAAGTTGTGCAATCTTGTGCCAGAATGTAAAATCTTTAACTATTGTGATGACTGCAGGAATAGTTTGATTTTAAGTGCACTATCTCAGTGAGTCATGACGGAAAGTAATTATCAGTGTATCCTCTATCTCTGTAACTACTTCTTTTAAGATCTTAGGCTGCAAACCATTAGGCCAAAGAAACTTATTGGCCACTAGGATGATTAGATTCCCTGGTAATTTTTCTCTAGTGACATTCATTGTCCTCCCCCTTTGCTTCCCTTGATTATTTAATATTTTTCAAATGCTGTTTATGTTCTCTTTTATGAAGACTGATGCAAAATATTTATACAACTTTGCTGCCACTTCCTGGTTCCCCATTATTATTTTCCCATCTTGTTCTCAAAGGGACCTATGTTTAATTTGACTTCTTTCTTTTTTTAAAACATATTTAAAGAAGCTCTTACAGTCCATTTTTATCTTACTTGCCAGTTAACACTCAGTTTATTTTCACCTCTTTATTTTTTGATAATCATTAGTGGGCTTTTAAAACTTAACCAAATTTCTGGTTTACCACTAATCTTTGCAACATTGTTTTTTCTTTATTTTCTTTCACTTTCTTGATTAAGTGTGATCACTTTATCCACTCCCAGGAGTCCTTCCCCTTCAGTGGAATATTACTCTGCTTTGAGTCATTAACTAGTTTCTTAAATGTCTGGCATTGTTTCTCAACCATCTTTTCTACTAATCTCATGACCCAGTGGCCAGTTCACAGCACTGAAGGCCTTTCGTCACATAATGTTCATCCATCTGATGAACGTGGCTGAGCTAATACAGGCATCATTGCCTTAGCAATGTGTGCATGCTGTTGGAACAAGCATGCTACAGGACCTTTGAATTAGTGTCCCCGTCCTACCAAGATATGCCAAGGATCCACCAAAGATAGCGATGTGGGAAACTCATCAGCAATTTCTCCTGCCTAATATATGTTATGCATAGCGAACCTGGGTAAGCAATGGCAATGAAATCTACCATCAATCTTCACTTGTGGGATAGGGTTCTATAAAATGGTGGTATAGGGTTAAATCTATTGTTTTGATTGTCCATTTAATGAAATGGAAATATGTTAAATTTCAGTAAAATCAATGAAGATTTCTTCACTGAGTCACGTTGAGTAAAAATTATGATATCACTCAGAGTATTTCAAGTAGCACAGCCTTCATCTTTGATGTTCTCACTGGTTCACCTTGAGCTTTGCACTTCTGATTTAATGCCACATCAATATTTGGACGCTCATCTGTTTGAAGGGAGATAAACAGGTTGTATTGATTGGTGTAGTTACGTTTCTTCGCTTTCATTGGCACAAAATGTTGTCCTTTTCCAAGTATTTGGTTTTTTATTGCAATTTTACAGCACGTATTTAAATCATTAGAGCACAATAACCTTGATCTTTCTCTGTCTGATTAATGAGTTACGTCAAAACTTAATCTGATTAGTTAATTGTAAATCTGTTCTAATGTAAGAATATTGCATATATGAGACAAAATTAGAACTTCTCTGTTTCAGCTTGTTAAAGGAAGATCTGTAAGGTGAAAATTTTTACAAATGTCTGGCCTTCAACATCTGGGTAATTTTCAACAACTCATGAAATTCCATCAAGGTGGATGAGAACAAATTGCACAAAAAGCAGGACAAATCCAAACCCGGCCAATTACCGCTCCATCAGTCTACTCTCGATCATCAGTAAAGTGATGGAAGGTGTCATCAACAGTGCTATCAAGCAGTGTCTGCTCAGCAATAACCTGCTCAGTGACACCCAGTTTGGGTTCCACCAGGGCCACTCAGTTCCTGACCTCATTACAGCCTTGGTTCAAACATTTGATTAAAGAGCTGAATTCCAGAAGTGAAGTGAGAGTGACAGCCTTTGACATCAAGGCTGCATTTGACTAAGTATAACATGAAAGAGCCCAAGCAAGAATGGAATCAATGAGAATTGGGGGGAATCTCTCCACTGGTTGGAGTCATAGCTGACACATAAGACAATAGTTGTGTTTTTGGAGGTCAGCCATCTCTGTTCCAGATATCTCAGCAGGAATTCCTTAGTGTAGTGTTCTAGGCCCATCCATAATCAGCTGCCTTATTAATGATCTTCTCTCCATTGTGAGGCCAGGAGTGCAATCATCAGTGAACATTCCCACTATGTTCAGCTCTAATCACAACTCCTTAGATGGTGAAACAGTTGATGTCCAAATGCGGGAAGTCCCGGAATGTCCAGGCTTGGGCAGACAATTGACAAGTGACATTTGCACCACACAAATGCAAGGTAATCATCATCACCAATAAGAGACAATCTAACCACTACCATTGACATTTAATGGCGCTACCATCACTGAATCCCTGCTATCAACGTCCCGGGGTTAACAAAAACTGAACTGGACTTGCCACATGAACACAGTGACTACAACAGCAGAGCAGAGGCTAATAATACAGCAGCGAGTAACTATCCTCCTGACACCCCCCCCCCTCCCCCAGAGCCTGTTCACTGTCTACTAGGCACACGTCAGGACTGTGATGGCATAGAATCATGCAGTACAGAGCATCTGAAATGAATCCTTTCTATGACGTTCAGATGGTACCCTGAGATTCTTGTGAAGGTAAGACATATAATGTTTCTGTTGTGAGCACAAAATCATGGCCTTGAAAATGCAGTGTGTAAAAATATAATGTGCAAAGATATCTCTGTTAAAATAGCAAACAGAGAAATTACATGAAAATGTATTCAGCTTTTGACCATTATCTGCACAGCTTAACTTTTCTAACAATATCTTAGCTAGCAGTAAAAGAGTTAAATCACCATGAGTGAAAAATATTCCATTGCTTTCTGGAAAAAGAACCTTTTCAGAATTGTCTATGATTGTGAAGGTATTTACACAATAGTGAACATGAAGTACAATACTGCAGATGCTGAAAATCTGAAATAAGAAACAGAGAAAATAACTGAGAAACTCAGCAGGTCTGGCAGCATCTGTGGAGAGAAAAACAGAGTTAACAATTCAAGTCCAATATGGCTCTTCTTCAGGACTTAACTTTGGTGTGGCATTCTTTGGTAGGTGACAAAATTGATAACGTCACATACTTATTCTCTACCTTGAATAAATTAAAGCTGCCTTTGTAGCAGAGTACTTTCTAATCCTCAGAACGTGCATGAGTATATGCCTGCAATCACAAGCCATTGTGATCATAAAATCCCAAAGCAATTGGACAGTATCATATGTTGCATTAAGAATAACTTATCACTTTATTTTCCATCAATAAATCACTGCTCTGTAAATAGGTTGAACTTTGAAATCTTTTGGTAAGAGCCACTCCTACAGAATGAAATTAGCTTGTGAGAATATTAGAGGTTACATATATATATACTCATCATTAGGCAAAAATTGCACATTCAAAAGTACATAATGTATCCAGATTCCACAATTGCTTTACTGCAGGATAGTTGCTGAAAATCAGTGTGATTGACATTAGAGATGTTAATGTTTTCAACATATTAAAACTACTGCTGGAAAAGTACAATTAATATTTTTTTGAAATAATGTAGTATCAGAACAATTTTTGGGCTTTAAGTTGACATTTTAGAGACATAATGGATACAAAGTAAGTGTATGGCTCCACCTGGTGTCAAATGTGGGACATCATCTTAATGTAATGAAACAATGAATAGAGTCACAGTCATACAGCACGGAAACAGATCCTTCAGTCCAACCAGTCCATACTGAACATAATCCCAAATTAAACTAGCCCCACCTACCTCCTCCTGGCCCATATCTCTCCAAACTTTCCCTATTCATGTAATTATCCAAATGTCTTTAAAACATTGTAATTGTACCCACACCCGCCACATCCTCTGGAAGTTCATTCCAAACATGAACCACCCTCTGTGTAAAAGATTTGCCCATCATGTCTTTTTGAAATCTCTTTCCTCTCACCTTAAAAATGTGCTCCCCAGTCTTGAAATTCCCCCACCCTAGGGAAAAGACAACTACCATTAACCCTATCTATACACCTTATTATTTTATAAACTTCTTTCATGTCATCTCTCAACCTTGTTCGTTCCAGCCTTTCTTTATAACTTAAACCTCCCATACTCGGCCACGTCCTGATAAATCTCTTCTGCACTCTCTCCACCTTAACTTTATCCTTCCTATAACTGGGAAACTAGAACTGTTCCAGAAGAGGCCTCACCAATGTCCTATACAACCTCAGAATAATGTCCCAACTCCTATACTCAAAGGACTGAGCAATGAAGGCAAGCGTGCCAAATGCCTTTTTAACCATCCCATCTATGTATGACGCAAACTTTAAAGAATTATGTACCTGCACCGCAAGGTCCTTCTGTTCTACAACACTACCCTAAGCCCTACCATTAAGTGTGTTGTACCAAAATGCAATACCTCATGTTTCTCCAGACCGAACTCCATCTGCCATTTTTCAGCCCATTGACCCGTTTGATCAAGATCCCTTTGTAATCTTAGAAAACATTCATCTCTGACTACTTTGCCTTCAATTTTGGTGTTGTCTGCAAACTTACTAACCATGCCTTCTATATTCTCATCCAAATCATTTTTATAAATGCCAAACAAAAGAGGACCCCCTATGGAACATCATTGATGACAGGCCTCCTGTACGAAAACAGTACTCCACCACCACTCTCTTCAGCTGTTAAGCCAATTATGGATCCAATTAGCAAGCTCATCCCGAACCCCATGTCCCACTTTACCAATTAACCTACCATGCAAACCTTATTGAAGGCTTTACTAAAGTCCAAGTAAACAATGTCTACTGCTCTATCCTCATCAATCTATTTGGTAACTTCCTCAAAAAAAAAACTCAATCAAGTTTGTGAGTCACGATTTACCTCAACAAGAATACATTCCACAAATTCACAATTGTGGAGGAGAAATATTGCATACTGAGATGTTGGCCAAGGAGATTGGTGCCTCAGGAGACTATCCATTAAATAGGGTTAAGATTGCACAAACCACTGTGCCTAAATTTCTGATTGCTGCTTGCACATGGGAATTTTAAGTGTGTTGGTGAGCAGCCGAGCTGATTTAGTATGTAGGGTTTCTCTTGTGGTCTGAACTTATGTGTGGGATTTAATATCCCTCCCCTTGTTGGGTTTGGTGGTTGAATCATTTAATCAAATCGGAGTATGACAGGAATGGACACTGCTGTCTTCCAACCCTCGCACCAATGAAATCCATGGGAGAAAGTGTAGGCTATTCAGCCCCTTCAGCCTGTTCTGCCAGTCCAGGTCATGGCAGATCATCTACCTCAATACCATTTCTCCACACTGTGTCCATTTCCCTTGAGGCCATCAACATGTAGAACTCTGTCCATCTTTGTCTTGAGCTACTCAACAATTGATGTTCAAATGCCCTATAGTGTGGAGAATTTATGTAGGCTCACAACTCTCTCAGTGAAAGAAATCCTCCACATCTCAGTCCTAAGTACCTCCCCGTATTCTGAGATAATGTACCATGGTTCCAGACAGCCTTGCCCCAGGCAAGGGAAGTATCCTTGCTGCATCTATCCTGTCAAGCCCTTTAAGAATTTTGTAAGCGTCGATGAGATCTCATTATTTGAAACTCCATAGAATACAAGCCCAGTCTCCTCTGTCTCATCTCCCAGGAGAGTCCAAATTAGTCTGGTGAATCTTCAGTACACACCTTCTGTTGAACATATATCCTTGATTGGTAAGGGGAACAAAACTGTTTACAATACTCCAGCTGTTATCATAGCAAGGTTCTATATAGTCGAAGCCAGACGTTTGTATTCCTATTCACAAATCATCTTGCAATAAAGGCCATTCTCATCACTTGCTTGGCAAGTATATTAGGTCTTAGTGAATTATGAACAAGAATACCTAGGTCCCTTTGGACATTAACCCTTCTTAACCTTGCATCATTTAAACAACAGCTTTACTTCCCCATTAAGGCAAATAAACTCTCACATTATCCACATATGCCAGATGTCCCACTCATTCAGTCTGCCCAAAATCTTTAGAAGCTTCTTTGTATCATCCTGACAATACAAATTCCCACCTAGCTTTGTCTCACCTGTAAGCTTGGAGATATTACAATGAGAAGATTGTGAATAGCTATGGCCCCGAGCACTAATTCTGTCGTATCCCACTAGACACAGCCTGCCAAGCTGTATAAGAGCCATTTATTTCTTTTCTCTGCTTTTTGCCTGTTGTCCAATCTTCAACCCATACCAATACACGACCTCTCTTCAAGTGCTGCAATTTTGTGTGCAGACCTCTTAAAATCAGGAAAGCATCTTTTTGATGCAGTGTCACCAGTCCTAATCTAATTTATATAAGTGAGCTCCCTGCACCGGAAAATACTAACAGGATTAATTCAATGCATTTTTTAATCTCCCTAGATTCAGCAATTTAATCTCTGCACTGAATACATTCCCTAGTCACTCAATTATTTAAGAAGGATGAGACAGTTACAATAAGATGACACGGCATGAAAGGTAGCCAGAGTTCGGGCTCCTGGGCCCGTCTGCTCCAGGCAACTGCTTCCTCCCTTCTTTCCTTACCCTTTTTGTCTTGTTTCTTTATCTTCCTCTTCTTCTTGTTGGCTGAGGCAGAGGGGGTGCCATTGTGGAGGGGAGCGGCCAGAGCAGGACACTTGGCAAAGCAACGGCCTGGCCTGGTGGCAGACCCAGGGACTCCTGGTTGTGGTGGGCCTTGAGAGGGGGCTCCTGGTCATCGGCATGGCCGTGGCAGCAACTCCCGATTGTGGTAGGCCCAGAGCTGGGCCCTTCTGTTTGTCATCGAGGCGGCAATAGCAGCTGAGCTGGGGGGCTCCTGGTTGCGGGGCGAGTGTGGGTTCAGCACGGGACCCGACACTGGCTGCCCGTTGGTGAGGTGGTCTCAGCGATGAAGAGATGGCATCTGAAGAGGTTGGTGACATCGAGGTTGGTGAGTCTGGAGCATGTGTCATTGGTCGGCCAGCTCGGGGGTTGGACTCATGGTAGAGGCGACCAGGAAGATGGACTTTCTTTCGGCTTTTCCTTTTTATTCTTGAAAGATTCAAATGGCTCTGGATTGTGGCAACAGTTGAAGCTATTCACTGTATTTCACCACGTTGTTCATTGTAGAGCACAAGTGACAATAAATCAACATTCATTCAAGGCCAAGTATTGAACGACAAACATATCAGCTTACCAGCAGTTCTGAGTAAAGCAAGAGACAACATGAACAGAGATAGGTTGGTTTGGCTTAGGTGAGAAGTTAAAAGGGTTGAAAATCTGACAAGTACAGTGGTTAAGAGGCCTTGGCTAATGCTCTGGGGACACATTGGATCCCATCAAAGTGGCTCATGGAATTTAAATTCAATTATAATAAATCTGGAATTGAAAAATAATTTCAGCAAAGTGACTATGAAACAATTGTTGATTGTCATGAAAAATCACCTGATTCACAAAAGCCCTTTAGAGAAGAAAATCTGCCATCCTTACCTGGCCTGGCCTACATCTGACTCCAGACCCATAACAATGTGGGTGACCCTTAACTGCCCTCTGAAAGGGCTGTGGCATGCCACTCAATACAAGGGCAACTAGGGATGGGCAATATATGCTGGCCTTGCCAGCAATTCCCATATTCCATGAAAGAATAAAATGATAGTTTTCTGATGACACTAAGTTCAGAGTCATAGCAAAGTTGTAGTCATGTGACCAGGAAAATTCAAAGGTAGGTAGGTGGATGAAGTGAGTGGGCAGGAATTTAGCAGACAGAAGCTATTTGTTTTGGACTGAATAAAGTTTTTATTCATTCACGGGACGAGGGCATCATTGGCTAGGCCTATTCCTAATTGCTCAGAGGGCAGTTAAAAGTCAATCTCATAACCTGGATATATTTTTATGGCAATATACAGGGTGCTGTGGAAGTCCAAAGCAATTTAGGTGTCCACAAGTGCAGATCAATAAATCATTACTTACTAAAACAAAATAAAAAACTGCGGATGATGGATATCTGAAAAAAAAAACAGAAATTCCTGGACAAAACTCTACAGGTCTGACAGCATCTGTGGGCAGGAAGCCGAGTTAACATTTCTCAGTCCCGTGACTCTACATCAGAATGACAGTCATGATTTGATGTGAGTTATTTCCATTTTAGTGAATCTGCTGTCTCAACAGGCTTCTTTCTCACTGTGACATTCACAGGCCCCTACCTCCCTCTGTAAACCTCCTATATGGTCCCTAAAATGGCTCCAATTCTCCTTTTACTTCTTACTGGCAACTCTCATCCTTTCTTTCCTTCCCAATCTTGAACACCTCCGACTGAACTTTCCAACTTCAGAACACTGACGTTGGGAGCAGGCTCTGACTACCAGCAGCAGGTTTTTACTGGAGGCTGCTTGAGGACACTGGGTGAACTTTTGATGCTGCCAGTCTGTCGACTGGACCAGCAGCACTGGAACCTCGGCTGCACCGCAGTGTCATAGAGGATGTGGCTGAAACAAGTTAGAGGCTTGGAGGATGGGGGGTGTGGGTGCAATTTAGAAGTCTACAGTCCCTCAGAATAACAAGTAGAAATTCTTAATTCAAGATGACCAAGGACAAAATACCTTCCTGATCACCCTCCGAGAAGTCTTTGGGTCACAGGGATAACTTTGCAACCATTGACCCTCCAGCTTCAGTAGCTCATGGTGTTATGTCACAGGGATGCCACCTTCATGCAGTTGGCTGCAGTTGGGTAGAACCTTGGGGGAGAACTGTCCTGAAGAATTGTATACAGTTTATTTTCTTTATCCAAGGAAGGATGTATTTGCCATAGAAGGAGTGCAACAGAGATTCCTAGGTTAATCCCTGGTGTAGCAGGGTAAGCATGGACAGACTGGGGAAACCCAGTCTGTATTCACTAGACGTTTAAGGAATGAGAGGCGAACTCATCGAAGTTTGGGTTCATGTGGAAAAATATCATTCCTTTAGCTGTTGAGAGTATAATCAGGAGATATAATCTGACAATAAGGGGTGAGCTATTTAATACTGAGATGAGGACTATTTCCGTCACTCAGAAGTCCTTGTAATTTTCTTTGCAGGGGGATGTGAAAGCACAAGACAGTTCAAGGCAGAAATTGATAGATTTCTGGATGCTAATGAAATTAAGGGATATGGAGATAGTATGGGAAAGTGGCAATGAGGGAGATGATCAGTCTCGTTCTAATTAAGTGGTGACACAGGCTTGATTGGCTGAATGGCCCACTCCTATTCCTACGTTTCCATATAACAGGGCCTACCCCACAAATGCTAAATTGCCCCACACGATATCCTTAATTGTGCAAATTGGTCTCCCACTTCTGTGGAGCAGGCAGCTGGTTTTCAGTCTCACCCTCTCTTGTCAGCCCCCACTGGAAACACACAACAGGTCAAGCTGCATCTGTGGAGAAAGGAAATGAGTGAAAGCTTTAGGTCAATAACCTTTCAATGGAACTAGAAGAAGTTCAAGATGAGGCAGATTTTACGTCGGTGTAGAAATAAGGAAAGGAGAAAGGGGAGGACTAATAAAAGGGAAGATCTGTGATAGGGTGGAACATAGGAGAGATTAAATGAAGGGTTGCTAGTGCAAGGCAAAAATAAATGATGATGGGTTGAGTCAAAAGGTAAAAAGATTGGTCTTGAGGTGTTGTAACTGGGATAACCAGAATCAATAATGGTGTTGAGATACAGTCAGGCAGAGCTGAAATATGCAGCAGGCTAATTGGACAGTGTGACCCTTTTCTGAATTATAGAATCCCTACAGCATGGAAGCAGGCCATTCAGCACATCTAATCCACACCAACCTGCCAAAGAGCATCCCACCTAGACCCACCTCCTTATCCTATCCTTGTAACCCTGCATTTCCCATGGCCAATCCACGTAACCTGCACTTTCCTGGACACTATGGACCATTTCAGTACAGCCAATTCACCTAACCTGCACATCTTTGGACTGTGGGAAGAAACCAGAGCACCTGGAGGAAACCCACACATATACAGGGAGAAAATGCAAACTCCATACAGATTGTCACCTGAGGCTGGAATCAAACCTGGGTCCCTGGCGCTGTGAGGCAGCAGTGCTAACCACTGAGCCACTGTGCTGCCCCATGTGCTTTTGTTTCCAATGAATTTGATGAAGGTCATTTTTGAAGTACAAAATGAGCAAACATAGGAAAATCGGCACATTTGTTGTCAGTTATTTATCTTGATTACATATTGAAACTATGCTGAAAATGGCATGGAATTTTGAGAGTAGTTATGATTACTGGGTCTTTTGCTAACTCTGACATTGCTAACAATCAGCTAATACAACTCAGTTATTGTAACAAAAGGGAAGAATTAACATTGCTGGTAATTGACTCATGTTAATTACATTTTTCAGCAGATGATCAACACTGAGCTTCAAATACTTTACCACCTTTGTTCGTAATATTTTTGATGGTGTAGACATACATTCCAACTGTCAGTTCTTCTAAGCTGATGTCAGTACATCATCCTGCCAATTTTTCAAGAAGGAACAATTTTGAATTTTGGATTAAAATCATCAATATGAACTACAACAACTGACATCATTAGATATAGGAGCAGAAGCAGGCTATTTGACTCATCAAGTCTGCTCTGCCATTCAATGAGTTTATGACTGATCCGATAATTCTCAAATCTACTCCCCTGCCTTATCCTCATAACCTTTGATTCCTTTACCAATTAAAGCCTTGAATATACTTAATGAACCAGCCTCTATAGCCTTCTATGGTACAGAATTACACAGATTCACTATCCTTTGAAGAGATAAGTGAACCAATTAGGTTAGTGTGACAATTGAGCAGCGTCAGTAATTAGAGTGAGTGCTGGTCCATAATTGAGTGGAAGAACATCCTGCCATTCCTCTGGCGGTATCACCAACAGAGAAAACCTTGCTCTTCAAATGAAGACTGATACATTGACTGGGATTCTGAGAATTTAAGGGGATGATTTCTAAGGGCTGGATTTTGCTGTATGTTTCAGATACAGCATGTCAGACGCAGTCCCATGTCTGCCTTTATCGGGACTAGGTTACCTCACCAATGGGATTGTGTGGCCCCATCAGATGCTGGCAGCTGTGGAGCACGGCAGTGTCACTGAGAGAAATAGATGCTGCTGAGGCTGGCCAGTGAACACAAGGGCGCCTCAAAATGGATGGGTCCTCAATACAAATACACAGTAATGGAATCTAGGCAAGTAGGTGCATAGAAAACGGGAAATCTTCTG
This sequence comes from Ginglymostoma cirratum, assembly GCA_024137785.1. Classification (NCBI taxonomy): domain Eukaryota; kingdom Metazoa; phylum Chordata; class Chondrichthyes; order Orectolobiformes; family Ginglymostomatidae; genus Ginglymostoma; species Ginglymostoma cirratum. The sequence goes on from JAHRHZ010000012.1 coordinate 27,436,378, forward strand.
CCAGACTGGTCTTGGCTGTGATTTTATGAATGCAGTTCGCTGTCTTCACAGCATGGACTCTCTGGCTCTGATGATAACCTTAAGATGCCGTGGGGAAGTGATGTCCAAAGACCTGGCAGCTTCCGCACAGGGGCTGGGGAGGGTTCTCTGCTGCTGGCAAATGTCAGTGTGGTTGCAAATTTCCCCTGATTGGGGGACTTACTCTGGCAGTCAATTTCCCCATGGGAAAGCTTCCCAGCAGTAGGAATGCAATGGGGACAGTCCCCATGTGACAACACCCTGCATTTTTCCAGCCTGCCTCCCAGCCCCTCCAATTCCATGGGGTGGGCAAGATTCGGCTCTTCAATTTAGGAAGTAAAATTACACAGAGAGTTTTACTAAACTAAATGTATTTCCATCACGTAAGAAAAATTGAGGACTGGCATAATTCAGACATGCAAAATGACAAAGGAAAAACATTGTTCAAATGCAAATAAATTATTTAATTTGATCATAAATACAGAGGAGTCATTGTCTGATTTGTTTTTATAGCCATCTAGTTGCAAATTACCAGATGTCAAACATACCATATTTCAATTCCATACCATCAGCAAAAACAGGAATGAAACTCTAATTGTAAGAATTAAAAACAGATTCACTATTAAGCAAAATAAAAGCGACACTGGGGAAACCCAGCAGGTCTGGCAGCAGTCCCATATGTCTTCTGCAGAACATGTTGGACTCAAAACGTTAACTCTGTTTCTCTCTCCACAGATTCTGCCATTCCTGTGGGGCTTATCCAGCACTTTGTGTTTTCATTTCACTATTCAATGTTTGCCCTTGTAAATAAGTCAGACTTCAGTATCGTGTAGAGTTCTATTAAACTTAGAGATTGTTGAAAATAGAAATGTAGTAGGGAATTCAGACACCCAAGATAAAGCTCAACTAACTTTCCATTCATTGAAATAATACGTGATCTCCCTGTCCATGTTTAAATCTAAAACTCCCAAATAAAACAAAAGGATATTCCTGCCCTCAGTCTCGAATGCAACTTATGTCTTAGCCAGAGGTATATTTGGATATGTTTTATAAACATGTGCTTCCACTACAGATCTTTGGGTACATACTTTTTGTAGTTCAGATGTGGTAGTTACTGTATCAAGTACTGAAAACTTCCTGAAAGCTTCCTATATAATATGAATGGAGCCAGAAGATGGAGGTAGTCAAACAAATAAACAGAGACCATCAATCAGTGGGGTTCGGCCTGTATTATGGAATTGCAACCGAATCATTTAAATAAATCCTGTTCGTAACATCCAATAAAACGCACCTACAAACTCAAAGATTGCTACTAAATGCATATTTTTAAAATCCAATGCAATCCAGAAAGACAGGGACAGTGAATGAACAGTGAACACAATGATCTCATAGCTTTATGATCTACATTCTTCCTGTTACTTCCTAACCTGACGATGTCACATTGCAGACAGGAACGGCTGGAGCAAGATTCTTGGCAAGATGGCGGCCTGGCCTGGCAGTGGAGCCAGGCACTCCTGGTTGCAGTAGGTGCAGAGAAAGGACTCCTGGTTATCAGTGTAGCATTGGCGGCAGCTCCTGGTTGCAGTTGGCCTGGAACTGGGGGCGCCTGGTTGCAGGGTGAGTGTGGGTCCACTGCAGGACCTGGCATTCGTGGCCCATCAGAGGGATGTGGTCAGTGATGAAATGATGGCACCTGAAGAGTGACGATTTTGACGCTGGTGGGTCCGGAGCAGGCAGCAGTGCAGGTGTCGTTGGTCGGCCAGCTCAGGGGTCGGGGCTCATGGTGGAGGTGGTGGAGCGAGGATGGACTTTCTTTCAGCTTTGTCTTTTTATTCTTTTCATTCTTGAAGTATTCGAATGGCACCGGATTGTGGCGAAAGTTGAAGCTTTTCATTGTATTTTACCATGTTGTTCATTGCAGAGTAGGAGTGACAACAAATGATCATCATCGGACAGCATGGCCTCCCAGTCATTATCTCTGGATGAATTGACCAAAGCTGTCAACTCCTTTGAAAGAATAAGGCTCCCGGAAGTGACGTCCTTCTGGGCCAAGTTGTATCCAGCTGTATGGGAGGTGCTAGTCCAGGACCTGGTGAAGTATCCTTCTGGCTGGTAGCATGTCCAAATCCACTAGAAAGGGTATTATCAAAATCTTCTCCGAGCAGAAGGAAGGGAGGGAGGAAATTAGAAATTGGTGAGTGACCTCACTGCTGAATGCAGATTACAAAATCCTATCAATGGTCATTGTCAACCAGGTCAGGTCTGCTCTGGGGTCAGGAATTCATCCTAACCAAACGTGTGCTGTACTGGACAGAACAGTCTCTGAGAGTCTCATGCTACGTGCAGGACATAGGGTTGGACGCCTGCCTCATCAGCCTGGATTAGGAGAAGGTCTTTGACAGGCTCTCACGCACCTACATGTGGGATGTACACTCCAACATGGGCTTTTGGGAAGGAATCTGCAATTTGATCTGACTGCTCTACACCAATAGCATTAGTGCAATCTTATTGGATAGGAATCAGAAAGGTTTTCGATCAGATCTGGAGTCAAGCAGAGCTGCCCACTCTCTCCTGTCTTGTTTATGTGTCATGTAGAGCCTTTTGCTGAATCCATCAGGAAGGATGCGAGCCTGAGAGGAGTGACTATTCCAGGCAATGGCGGCCAGCAGGTCAAAGTCTCCCTGTGCATGGATGACATCACTGTTTTCTACTCAGATCCATTGTCATCACGCAGATTTATGAGCATCTGCACCCAATTTGAACAGGCCATAGGAGCCAAGGTAAATCAAGGCAAAATGAGGCCATGTTCTTTGGGAACTGGGCTACCAAACCTTTAACCCCTTCTACATCAGAACAGATTATCTGAAGGTGCTGGGAATATAGTTTGGAGGAGCCAGGGTGTACACCAAAATTGGGAAGAGTGCATCACCAAATTGAGGCAGAAATTGGGCAGATGGGAACACAGCACCCTCTCCATTGTGGCTGGTCATCAGGTGTGAGGTTCTCTTGGTCACTATTGCTGTAGGTGGTGCAAGTATGGCTCATTTCCTGAGTCTGTGCCTCAGCAGTTACCCTAGCCATCTCCCACTTCATCTACAGGTCAAAGATCGATATGTCCAAAGGCACACCATGTGCAAGGGTCTGGATAAGGCAAGGAAAGATGTACCCAATGCTGTCCTCATTCTGCTGGCTGCCTTTGCGTGTGGCTGCATCTTGTTGTGCATAGACCCTCAGTGTGCAAACACCAAGTGTCACTACTTACTGAAGTTCTACCTGTCCCTGTTGTTATGAAGGATGGGCTTGGGCTTGGTACCACAGTAAGCCCCAAATAGTTGGATCATTCTGTATCACCTGGCGCCCCTGGAAACATTTGCAAAAGAAAACATTTTTTACCCCATGCCCATCAGGAAGTGTCTTAGCGACCTTGAGACCCTAAGGGGAAAGGAGAGGGCTGATTCTGCCATGTGGCTCCCTGACCAGACTGTCAAAGTCAATTGGCAGAATGCCTCATCACCAGAACTTTCCAACAAGCACCAAGACATTGCTTGGCTGATGGTGAGGAGTGCACTACCTGTGAGATTCTTCATGTATGCCAGCACTCTCTGCACCACCACGCACTGCTCTCAAACCAGCTGCAGGGGTTCGAGACTGTCACACATCTCCTTCTGGAATGTGCCTTTGCAAAGGAACTCTGGAGAGAGATGCAGTGGTTTTTGTCGAGGTTCATCATGAGCAACTCTGTGAGGCAGGACTTTTGTGCTCTATGGTCTGCTCTGTTGGATGCACATCGAGACAAACATCAACAGCACCTGGAAGACCAGCATTTCAGTGAAAGATGATCTTTGGCCTGCCTGAAACATTGCGAGATGCTATGGTTTAGCTGTCATGCCCCAAGCTCTCCTTACTCTTTGAACAAAGAGTAAACTGAAAGTAAAGTTTCCTGACACTGTCCCCGTCAAACATTCCCAGCACAGGGACAACGAGGAGTTAAATTCCAGGGTAAGGGTTACTCCACTCGTTTGAATGCAAAATAAACTGAAAGTCCCCTCAACAGTGGGGAGCTGATCTGCTGGTCCTAAAGCCATTTGTTTTCTTCAGAATTGCTGCTGTCTGTTTGCAGCCTGTCCTTTGAGTGACATCGCCAAAGTAGGACAATGCCTTTTCTAATGAAGGGGGCCATTGTTCTCAGAACCAAAGTAATTCTTACACTGTCGCTTGAACACAGGTCTGAGGGGAGAAAGGATTTGGGGAGCAGCAATTTCGTGTGTTTCTTGCCATTTGTTGATGACGAGAATTATATAGCCTACATCCGTCCAAACCTCTGCTTTATGCTCTGAAGAATGTCTCAGGCACTCCCACCTGTTGACTGATGTACAGACTGGTCGGAACTGGTTTGTTGCAAAGAGGGTAATGCTGCCTGTTGTGAATGTATTACTTTGCCGAAGTAACAACAATAACTTGAATAGTTCATTAGATGTTAAAGGCTCTTTATACAAATGGAAGCTCTTTATTTTTTGTAACCAGCTTTTTTTATGGGGCTGCGTTTGCTGGCACTGTGAACGCTTGCGTGCAGCGACTTTCCACAAACAACAGTATAAGAATTAACCCTTTTATCACTTATTTCGTGATGCTGGTTGAGAGATAAGGGCTAGCCAGTGCACAATGCAATAAATAGGAATCCAGGGTCCACTAGCACTTTTTGAGTTATTGGATTTCATAATAAATTGTGATGAATTACAATAGAGAAGTAGATTGACAACCCAACACTCAAGGCAATCAGTCAGATCTGTGGGAGAGTGGAAATCTCAGCTTCCTGTGTTGATAACTGCAAATATTTTCATGCTGCAATTCTTAAAAAAAGTAGTCTGCTTATCAGTTTTCATTCGTAGGATTAGAAAGTAAACATATTATCAGGTTTAAAGTAGGGACCTGTTGCTCCAATACGTTAATGAGACCTCACCTAGAGTATTGCACACAGTTCCGTCTTGAAAAGGGAGTTCAGGGAAGGTTCACTAGATTGATTCCAAAGGTTAGGGGGTTGTCTTTGGAAGACAAATTGAGCAGTTTGGAGCTGTACTGTCTGGTGTTTAGAAGAATGAGAGGAGATCTAATTGAGGCATATAAGGTGCTCAAGGAGATTGACAAAGTAGACATAGAGAGGATGTTTCCTCATGGGTCAATCTAGAACTAGAGGCCATAGATTTAGGATAAGGGGTAGCAGATTTAGAATAGAGATGAGAAATTACTTCTCTCAAAGGGTTATGAATCTGTGGAATTCACTATCCCTGAGCGTGGTGGATGCCGGGACATTGAGTAAATTTAAGGAGATGGACAGATTTTTAATTAGCAATAGATTGAAGGGTTATGGAAAGTGGAGTAATTCCCAAGATAGGGTCAGCCATGATCATATTAAATAGAGGAGCTGGCTTGAGGGGATTTTTGCCCACTCTACTCCTAGCTCTTATGTCCTTGTAAAATCAATTTGGCAAGATAACAATATATTATATTTGATTGTTTTACTATTTCTAACAATGCATTTATTATAAAATAGCAGAGCAATGGCTAAAAAAGACTTTTATTTTTATATCACCATTCACAACCACCAGAAATCTCCAACCACTTTACAGTACTTAAGTACTTCTAAATTGTTACAATTGTTATAATTTGTATTCCTTCTTGGAGATGTCGATATTGCTTGCAAGATAATGTTGATCCACCTCCTTGAGTCACTGCGGCCAGACATGAGAGTTTGAAGCAGGAGGCCATTCAATAACATGATGGCTGATCTGACTTCTTTTTCTCAACTCCCTTTCCTATCCATTGCCTGTAACCCTCAATTCCCTCTCATAATCAACTCTAGCTCTGCTTTGAATAAGTTTATCGATCCAGCCTCTACTGTTTTCTGGGGAATTCCACAGGCTAAATGACTCTTGATTTTTTTTTAACATCTCCTAATCCCTATTTTAGAAGGGAAACTTTCATTCTTAAACTGCCCCTTCAGATTTCTCCATAAGAGGAACCGTCGTTGCAGTATTCATATGGTTAAGACCCCCAAGATCTTGAATGTTTCACAATCACCTCTCATGCTTCTAAACTTGAAAGTGTATAGGCCCGATCTTTCTCCCTAAGCTCTTCAACCCAGGAATGAATTGAGTGAACTTTGCCTGAATTGCTTCTAATGCAATTATATCAAGACAGAAGTATACCCACAGTACTGTTAGGAAGGCAGCTTCAATTCAGGATGATGTGCAGCCATTATTTCCTTTATTCATTCATGGGACATAAGTATCACTGACTAGGCCAGTATTCGTTGCCCATTCTTAATTGCCCAGAGGGCACTTGAGGGTCAACCACATTGCTTGTAGACCTGGGGTCACATCTAGATCAGACCAGATAAGGATGGCGGATTGCCTTGCCTGCAGGTCATCAGTGAACCAGATGTTTCTATTTAAGTGATTACATGATTGCTGTTAGGCAAGGTGGTGTCCCCATAGGACTATGGCACCATTTCAAAACCATTGGTAAACTGCTGCTGCGCATCTGGTAGATTATGTAAAACAATGCCATTGTTTGCGGTGGGAGGAGTGTATTCAAAGTCCTTGATGTATACGGTGCTATTTGACCAGGCTATTGCATCTTAGACATTGTCCAACTTGAGTATTGTTAGAGCTGCACACAACAGGACAAGTGGAGAGCATTTTTCACACATGTGCATTATATACAATGGATTTTTTAAGACAGTAAATCATGCACTTCAAAACTGCATTATGAAACAGCTTGTAACCAAGGGAACAAAGCCAGTTCATATATTATCTATCATATTTGAAATTTCAGCAGAAATAAAATTATTTGCCTCTGATTTCCATTCCAATCACAAGGAAGATTCCAAATCTCCCACTGGTCTGCATCATAGTCTTGCCAACACCACTGAGCAGCTCTTGGCCTGAGCCCCATGTTTTAAACTACCAAAAGTGCACCAGCTACCATGCTAACTGCACAGTCCTCCATGGAGCCCAGTTTAACCCTAAGGAAGCAACTTGAACTGTCTGTAGAGTCCCACAGACTGGTATCACAGATCTGGGCTTAGACTCAGCACCTCAGGCAGCCATCAAATAGTGTGTGGGCTTTGGGGATTCAGATGAAATTCTGGCAATAAATCACTCAACCCTGGCATATCCAGGTAGCTGTAGTATTTGTGTGGGTGGTTAATACTGACCCTTTCCACTGGATGTCGAGAGGGGGGCATTTAAACAAAGCTGTTGAATCTCTAAGGTGGTTAGATCAAAACCAAAAGAACTGACGATGCTGTAAATCAGGGACAAAAATAGAAGTTGCTGGAAAAGCTCAGCAGGTCTGACAGCATCCGTGAAGAGAAAAAAAAAAGTTAACATTTCGGGTCCAGCTTCCCAGAGTTCTAATGGTCACTGAACCCGAAACGTTAACTGATTTTTTTTCTTCTCAGATGCTGCCAGACCTGCTGAGCTTTTCCAGCAACTTCTGTGAAGGTGGTTAAATCATCTGGTTGGAAATTTGTTATCTTGTACTCCTGTGACACAAACATTACTTACCACTTATCAGCCCAAGCTTAGAAATCATTCAAAACTGATAATGGTGAACCACTGCACCCAAACATAGGAGGTTTAAAAAGGCTTTGATCTTGGCTGATCATGTCTCAACTCTGTTCTATCCATTACCTGTACCCCTCACCTCTCATCTACCAAGATGCCAGCACTGCTTTGCATATGTTTATTGACCCAGCCTTCAAGATCACAACTGCAAATGGTACTGGACATTGTGATCATCCCCACTTCTGATCTTGTGGGGGAGTCATTGATGAAATGACTGATGTCTGCAACTAGGACACCACCCTCTAGGAACTCTGAAAGACAGAGCACAGCACTACAGAAGTGTTGCAGCCAGCAAGCTCACACATAGCCATGTGGGAATGACCAGATAACTGAAACTGTGCAGCAATTAACATTAACCAGGACAACAGATAAGATCCTTGCTTTCCTTAGAAAGGAAAATGGAGGCAGCCAAGAGATATTTTAAGTCCATGGAAAAAAAGGGATCTGTTTAAAAAGTATCTGACTAGTGTATCCCTAAGGCATCACTCCCTCAAATTTTAGGCTGACAATTTTACAGTGCTAAGTCCTGCATTAGGACTTGAACTTGTAACCTTCTGATTCAAAAAAAAAGGCAAATGCCAAAGAACTATGGCTAATATAGCCATGAGAATCCCTAAGGTATGGAGATAATAGGGATTTTTAAAAAAGTCAGATTTAGGCTCCATGTGAAATCAGTTCCATATATTCATAAACCTGCATCCTGAATTAGAGGAACGTGTCAAAGGTAAACTTTGGAGTGTTAGGTTAGCACAGAACCCTTTAAATCTTGCAACTGGTCAAATTTAACCTGATTGAGACAGGTTTCTAGTATTGATGGGTAAAATAAAAACCAAACTTAAGTTTTCTAAAAGATGTTTATTCAATACAAATACATCATTCACAGCATTGAAAATACCTGAGCAGATTCAATATTTTACTGAAATTTTGATATTTTTAAACAATAGCTATTAACATCTTCTATGCCCTTTCCTCCATTTCCAGGGCTTTTTTTTTCCCCCATCAATTATAAGAGGGGTCACATATCAACTTAATAATGCATTCAAACTTAAAATAAAATAATCAGTCACAGTATAAAATATCTATGGCAGTTATGTACAAGTTTTAAAAAGATGAAAACCAAAGTGTTCTTGTCCAAGAATTTTTTAAAGGATTAACTTGAAATCTCAAATTTTTAGAACCACTCACTCAATAGTTACACTACACAAAATACAATTAATAGAAGGATTGCTTTGGTTCCCATTGTACACGTCAGTAACCATTGTGTAATTTAGCAGTTATTGTGCAAACAGTGCTCTTGAACAGGAAGAAATACAGCAAGATATGTGACCAACAATACTTGGACAAAATGGCCAAATTTACTCAAAGGTAACTCAGTTTCAGCTTTTTCTACAAAGCCAAACAATAGATTTTGTTAAATTGATAATGTAACCTTAGTTAAGACCTTCCAAAAAAGTGGCCTAATGCATGGATTTGTTATTAACTCAGTTGAGAAATTGTTTAGTGCAGATTGTACCTGCAATTGAACGGCTGCATCTAAAAGAGTCTATGGATTCACTAACATTCAACAGTTAGTTGTAGTTGTAGTGGTCGTTTTACCAACAGAAGTATAAGAACTAGATCTTTTTGATTGTTTCTTAGATGCAAAGGAAGCCTGGATGCTTCTAACTGTCCTCACACTACGACACCGCAGTGTATTTTTAACATGATCTCTAAAGTCTTTGGAAACAAAGTAATAGACAAAGGGATCAATGCAACTATTTATACTAGACAGGCAAAGACTTACAATATAGAAAGCATAAACACTGCCGTTCCCATGTTTTACAAGAGAGTAGTGAACAACAAGTATAATATTGCTCGGAGTGAAGCAAACTAAATACATGGTAAGAACAGTAATAATCAACTTGATTGCTCTCTTGCGGGTTTTCCCAATGCTGTCTTCATTACTGGAGGCTTTCAATGTTTTGATCATCAATACATATGCAGTTACTGTCAGCAATGCTGGAAAGAAGTATACGCCAATAGCCAGAGATAGAAAATAGTCAAACATGCTTGAAGCCAATTGCTGTTCAGGTAGTACATCATGACAGGTTGTTATATCAAGATTGGCAACTTTGACAGTTTGCTGAATATTTAAATACAATGGCATTGTGCCTAATATAATAATAATCCAAATAAAAATAGATACACCATAAGCAATACATGTCTTTCTCCTTGTTTGAGATACTGGATTTACAACAACCCAATATCTTTGAACACTGAGGCAGGTCATGAACAGAATTGAACAGTACATGTTTCCATAAAAGAAAACCACTAACACCTTGCAAAGTCCTTCTCCATATGTCCAATTGTTGCCATTTATGTGGTAAGAAATTTTCAAAGGGAACCAAATAATGAACAGCAGATCTGCCAAAGCTAGATTAGCCATGTAAATCGCAGCAGGGTGTTTCATTTTGGTTCGATAGATAAAAACCCACAGCGCCATGGCATTCACAGGCAAGCCAATGATGAACACAATAATGTAAACCAAGGGCAAGAAGACTGTAGTTAATCCGCTGGTCAGTACTGATGCAGCAAATTCGTCAACTTTAAAATCAGAATCACAGTTGCTGTTGTTGGTTTGTATGCCAATAAAGCTTCGTTGTGAGGCTAGAATGAGAAAGAAAAGTTTAATTAACAACTGCAGAGTAAAAATGTTATTCCAGCTTGCCTTTGCCACTTAATGGAAACCGGGCCACATATGGTAACTTCTGAAAGGGAGATTAATTCTATTCAACTTATTACATTAGAAGAAGCAACATGGGAAGGAAGGCAGGCAAAACTAGGTCCTTAAAAATTACTAGTAACTACATAATTGAAAAAGGAAAGCATTTGACATGCTTATGAAGTTTCGTAAGGCTCCCACTAAGTAACAAGGTATTTTAATACTTAAGCACTGCCTGAAACAACTGTGCTGTGTTAACATACATCTTGCCGCATTAAAATATAGCTTTAAGTGCTTTATTCTCCCAATTATATAACACCTATACCACTGCCATGTTGTTCAATGCATTAAGTATTAATGAAGATCAATTGAGAATTCAGGTGTAAAGAGTATTTTTGGTCAGCACTGAATAATAGACAGTCTAACAATGCCAAAACTCATCTTGCCATACATCATGCAAGTGTACTTGAATCTGTGCATGAAGTGACAAGACAAAGCAAAACACAAGTGTTTACAATCATTATGTGCTTTAAACTGGTACAGTGAGTGAAGACACTCAAGTTGGATATTACATGACCCTGGCCAAAAGCTCCTAGCAGGGTCATCTAAAATAGGGCACCTTCCACCTTCTCACCCATTATTATTTATTTGCAGATCTGAGCTCTGCCAGTGTCAATTGTCAATTAAAATATGTTACAGTTTAATGAACCCAATATTACCCTATCCATTCCCTAAAATATTTCTGATGATCAAGTATTGTTGCATCAAGCATTCTTGATCCTAAACTGCAAACCCAGCAGGGCCCACTACAGAAGTCTAGCACTGCAGGAACTGTCAGTCTACGTACCACACAGTTCAAGTGGCAGCTTCACGGGATTAGGCTCCCTCCCTTTAAAAAAGGGGCAGAAGTCCCCCTTTATTGGTCTAGCCAGACCACAATGTGTCTTACGCTTCCATTGGCTCACCATTGACACTCTTTCTGGGGAGGGAAAAGCCATATAAAAACTTTTGTCATGGAAGTGCCACTATTGGCTTGTCAAGCAAACTGCCACTGTAGTTAACTCAACAAATCAGAATATGTACTGCAGACAAAGTATATTCAACCAACAATATGCAACTCCAACAAGGCAGACAGGCAGGGGAAGGATGGGAGACCAAGAACAGGTATGGTGTATTTCATTCATAACATTGACCACAACCTCTCAATATAATGTCACCCACAGCTGCTGGATGCTAGTGTGTGCAGTCTCTGGAAAATTCATACCACAGCCACTTATTATGTTACTGTCACACAGCATTGAGCATAATCCTGAGATTATTGCCCTCTAAATGTAGTTCTATGGAAGCATACACAAATAGGACATTTATCTGAGATAAAAGGTACTGCAGATGCTGGAGAATCCGAGATAACTAGGTGTGGGGCTGGATCAACACAGCAGGCCAAGCAGCATCATAGGAGCAGGAAAGCTTGACGTTT
>JAHRHZ010000012.1:27448601-27489405 GCA_024137785.1 Ginglymostoma cirratum
CTTGACGTTTTGGGCCTAGACCCTTCTGATGAAGGGTCTAGGCCCGAAACGTCAAGCTTTCCTGCTCCTATGATGCTGCTTGGCCTGCTGTGTTGATCCAGCCCCACACCTAGTTATCTCGGACATTTATCTGTTTTGCACACTGAGCAATGGCTACTGAAATTGCTTGTAGTTGAAATAGTTGTTTTTGTGGCCAGTGCAGTATCTTAATTTGAAAGAAGAAGATCGAGGGATAAGTCTCCACAGTCTCACAAGAGCAGAGTACAACTCTTGAAGTGATTGGCTGTGGATGGATGAATGAGGGTCAAGAGGAAAGGTTGAGCAGGAGAATCCTTCACCAGTAACCTCAGCTTGCGACACTTGAACCCACCAATGGCATCACTCCATACTGCAGATCAACTATCTAGCCAATTGAGCTAACCAATCCAATAAGATCAAATAAGCCATTAGAAACAAAAGGAGCAGGATTAGAGATAGCAAGAACTGCTGATGCTGAAAGTCAGAAAAAAGTGTGGAGCTGGAAGAACACAGCAGGCTAGGCAGCATCAGGAACAGGAGAGTTGATGTTTCAGGTCAGGATCCTTCTTCAGAAACTTCTGGAGAAGGATCGGACTTGAAACATCAACTCTTCTGATCCTCTGATGCTGCCTGGCCTGCTGTGTTCCTCCAGCTCCACACTTATCTCAGGAGCAGGATTAAGCCATTTAACCCCATGAGCCTGCTCTGCCATTCAGGACAATCACGATTGATCACAGAGCTCAATACTCCAGTCTCTCTCCTCCTCACCACACCACCTCACTTCTTGATCTCTTTAGAGCTATTATTTCCTGCTTGAAAAGGCACAATGTTTTGACCTCCGACAGTGTTGAGTTGGAGGAACACAGCAGGCCAGGCAGCAGAGGAGCAAGATAGATGACAGTTTGGGTCCGGACTCTTAATTTTCTGTTCTTGCTATCTCCGAATGTTTTGACGTCAGCTACTTTGTGACAGTGAATTTCACAGGCTCACCAATCTCTGGGAGGGAGGGGTTTCTCCTGATCTCAGACTTAAAAAGGTTTACCACTTATCTTTAAGCTATGGCCCCTGTTGTGGACTCCCCCACCATCAAGAACATCCTTCCTGCATCCAGACCTGTTAAGTCACATTAGAATATTACGGGTTTCTAGGAGATTCCACACCAACTTTCATCATTCTAAGCTCCAGTGAATACAACCCTAACTTGTTGACAGTGGAGTTAACCAGTTAGTTTTGCTGTATTACAGCTAAAAAGCACCGTTGCTCCAACTCTGTCAAAAAATAAACTGCGTGGCCATTACATATGTAATGCAGGGAAAGTAGAATGGTTCTCTATAGTTCACCCCTCCCCCACCAAGCTGAAAAAGTGCCATACAGATTTTACTGGCCACTGTTACACACGCCAATGGTAGCAATAAAATATTTATTTCTTCCTCCTATTAAAAAAAACTTCAATTTCTCTTACAAATGGGGTAAGAATGTAAAGAAATCAAATTATACTGCAAATCATGTGACAAGGTCCAGTGAAGTAAGTTTAAAGTCTCATGGCTAACTTAGAGTTTGTAATTCTAAACCATTCCTGAAAGATCACAATTCAGCCACAACCATCTGTCGCCATAGTTACATTACTCACACCCTCGAATACAAAAGCCATTTACAGCCACGTAGCTAGTTTTGTAACATCTCTGCACAGGTTGACTACGCAGTGTGAAGGCTCAGCAACCTCAAGCTTTAAAACTGGTATACATCTTACCCAAACTACATATTCTCGGCATTAAAAAGGAAGATGTAGTTTCACACGTTTCACAGCTAAAACCTCTTAAAAAAGCCTCAACTCAACGTTTGAGTCTGTTTAAACTGCCGTGAAAATCTTCACCTTGGTAAAGGTTTTACACAAAGCGACTGTTTAATAATCCAATACTTCCAGGTACGAGCACAGTGAACTAAAGAAACTCTACAACGCTCTTGTTGCTTTAGGCTCAAACTTTAGTTCCCTCTCCCTTTAGAGAGAGCTTCCTTCTAGCCTACCAAACCTCCCCCAAAGTGCATCTGTGTACTGTGATTTAGCTAATGCTGAAATAATTTCAATCTCAAATTTCACTTATACAGTCAGATGGGCCAAATCACTTTAATGGCAGGCATTATCTGGACAGAATTTATAGGCTGATCAATTCAAGGTAGAGACTAACCGTCTTGTGGTACCAGCAATAAAGTATGAATCCTTAAGGAATGTGAAACCGAGTCATCCTGATAACTGGATTGTCTCCTGCCTCCGGGCAGTAGGTAAATTGCTGAAGACCAATATTACAACAGACATTCAGAAAGAAAAGCCTTACAATTTCACTACAGCCAGAAGATTCGGCCCAGAATCTTAGTCTTGACTAGGCATGAAATGCATTAGTTCTGCATTGTGCACGGATATGTCTTAAGTGGAAAAATAAAAGCCTCCCAAAACTGCAAGGTGCAAAGAAAAAAATTCCCAAGGTAATAATGAAATAAATACGCGCATTTTCTTTCACCCAAGAAAGTGCAATCCCAGGTGAGGGGGAGAGAGAGAGAGCAAGTTACTACAGATCCTGAAACGCTGATTTCCAGTTTTTTTTTTGCTTTCAGTACAAATGTGAAATATCTGGAATGAGAGGTGGATCATTACTCTTCTCCCAAACAAACAAAAAGGATGTGGGAAACTTCTTACCGACTCTAATACACAGGGGGCGGAACCAAACGTGATCGGTGGCTGTCACCAAAACAACCCAGTTTCAGCTTTCAGACTCTGGCAAGGGATCTCAACACCCCTCTCCCCCACCCCCCGCTTCCCAAAACCTGGGGTCTGACTCGGGAGCACCCACCACAGCTTCCACTCGGAGGCAAACAATTCCAGCAACAAAATCCGCCCCTGACTTAACCATCTGGCGGCGCCGCCGCCCTTTTCCTCACAGTACCTGCACTCTTCCCCCGCTCCCCAAGCAACGTGTACACTCCTCTCACCAGATTTGCAGCCCTGGTCGCTGTCTCCAGGTTTACCAACACAGCAAACAGGCAAGGCCAAAAGCCACGCTGTCAACACCACTCCAAACATCCTCTCCACGCTTTCTCACTCCTGACCGAGGAACCCTCTCAAGTGAACAGGAACAAAAACTCTGACAATACGTCTCTCCCTCCACCCTATATATCATGCGCTATTTGCGGAAAGGGGGACGTCCCTCCTCGCTACCTGCACCTAGTGATTGACAGACGCTCCGGACCGGAGTGGAGGAAGTATCACACCTTATGGGAGGGAGCACCAAGGCGATGTGTGTTTCTGGGGGTGGGGAGGGATGATTGACAGGAGTCTGCGCTGCTTCTCTCTCTCTCCACCTCCCTCTTCGCCAGACTGATACTCACTTGGAATAGTATCACTCCAGTCGCTTATGAGTCAGCTGCCCCCAGGCATCAACAAGCGAGCAAAACGTTTACACAACACCCATCTCTGGAGGAACTTCCCTAATACACAAAAGAGGCACAATGTTTATCTCAGACGTGAGAATCGTGACTGCACTTGTCAATTCAGAAAGTTATCCTCCCCTGCATTCCACTGTGCAATCTTGTTTTTAAGAAAACAAGACAAACTACACCGACGGATGTAGAATAGATTCATCACGAAGTTGCCTGGCCAGAGCTATTCATCTAATAAAGAGAGACTAGATAGGCTGTGGTTGTTTCGCTTCGACTCAAGAAGGGTAAGGGCGGAGGTAATAGGTACTGCAGATGCTGGAGAATCCGAGATAACAAGGTGTGGAGCTGGATGAACACAGCAGGCCAAGCAGCACCACAGGCCCGAAACGTCAAGCTTTCCTGCTCCTATGATGCTGCTTGGCCTGCTGTGTTCATCCAGCTCCACACCTTGTAATCAAGGGTAAGGGCAGAGTCGGACTGAGGTATTCAAAGAAAACAGAGAGTGAAGATGTGGTTGGAGATGGCAATCTCTTAACAAGTGGTGTACCATGGAGACCAGTACCGGGCCCACAATTATTTACAGTATCTATCAATGACTTGGATGACAAAAGTGAATGTACTAATAGCCAAGTTTGCAGGTGACACAAAAGTTGGGGAAAGGTAAATAGTGAGGATGGCACAAATAGAAGGATATAAACAGGTTAAGTGAACAAAATCTTGGCAGATAGAATATAATGTGGGGAAATGTGACATCATATACATTGGTGGGAAGAATAGAGGAGCTGAAGAAAAACAAAGTTGCTGGAACAGCTCAGCAGGTCTGGCAGCATTTGTGAAGGAAAAAACAGAGTTAACGTTTCGGGTCAACCCAAAACATTAATCTGTTTTTTCCTTCATAGGTGCTGCCAGACCTGCTGAGCTTTCCCAGCAACTTTGTTTTTGTTCCTGATTTACAGCATCCGCATTCTTTTGGTTTTTATTTAGAGGAGTGAATATAATTTAAATTGAGAAAGACTGCAGAATACTACAGCACAGAGGGACTTGGGAGACCTTGTATGTTAATCATAAAAAGTTAACATCCAAGTTCAGTGCGTAATAGGGATGGCAAATGGAACAATGGCCTTTATTTCAAAGAGAATGGAATATAAAAGTAGGGAGGTTTTGCTAAAACTGTACAAGACACCTGGTCAGACCACAACTGAAATACTGTGAGCATTTTGAACCCCTTTTTTAAGGAATAATATAGTGGCATTGGAGGCAGTCCAGAGAATGTTCACCGGGTTGATAGTAGGTATGGACGGACCGTCTAATGAGGACAGGTTGATTTAATTGTGCTTGTAATCATTGGAATATAGAAGAATGAGAGGCAAGCTTGTTGAAACATACAGGATTCTTAGAGGACTTGACAAGGTAGAAGCAGAAAAGTTGTTTCCTATTGTGAATGAATCTAGGACTAGAGGGCATAAACACAGAATTAGGGACATTTAGGACAGAAATGAGGAGGAATTTCTTCTCTCACAGTGTTGTGATTCTGTAAAATTCATAGAGTGGCTATTGAGTGGCTGAGTTATTTTTCAAGATTGAAAGAGAAGTTTTTAATCAGTAAGGAAATCAAGGGTTAAGGGGAAAAGACAAGAAAGTGTAGTTGAGGATTACCAGAGCAGTCATGATCTCATTGAATGGTGAAGCAAAATCAATGGGCTGAATTGCATATTTCTCGACTACGTCTTATGGTCTAACAAAGCTCAGAGGAGTACACACAAGGTTCAATTACCATGGGTCACAATTTAAAGTAAGGAAGTGGTTTAGAGGGAATTTGAATGGGAAAAAAAATCATCAAGAGGGTAGTGGGTATCAGGAACTCACTGACTAAAAGGGTGGCAGAGGTGGAAACCCTCAAGATATTTAAGAAAAGTTTAGATGAGCACTTGAAATGCCATAGCATACAAGGCTACAGGCCAAATGCTGGAAATTTGGATTAGAAAAGATGGGTGTTTGATGACCAACAGACGTAATGGGCCAAAGGGCCTCTTTCCATGCTGTAAAAACTCTAAGGCTCTCTACTCCAAACAGAGGCATTTAAAAACTTTGATATAAAATATTTCTTTATCAGAATAGATATGCTGATCTCGGGCAGTAATCAACAGCCTAGTAATCAGATCAATTGCAGCCTTTAACCAAATACGGATTTTCAATTCATTGTTGGGAATTTGATGGAATTATCAAAAGGAGCAGGCTGCATTTTTAATGTGATGAATATTATGGGCTGTTGTGGTTTTAACCAAAATGCTGAAATTGCAGAAGGCTTCGGGGAAGTGAACTTAGATTACTTACAACGATTTTTTTTTGTAAGGCATTTTATGTAGCTCAGCTCTCATTAACTTTTATTGCAAGAGTTATATATCCAAGAGTGAAACATGCATAACCTTCATCGAATGATATGTTAGATAACATTGTAAGGGATGGATTTTGAAAACGTTCCATTTCTGTTAGGCTTACTGCTCCTTTTCACAGCGATATGAAACCCTACAGAACCCACTCACTCAATGCAACCACTGAGCTAACCATTGCGATATGATGATAGATGACCCTAAATGCAGTTTAGTTGTTTTTTTCGTGGTTAAAGTGGAATCTTCAAAGCCTGCAAGTTGCAATTTGCTTGTTGGAACTAATTTCAGCTAAGATTTAGGTATTCAAAGATTCACTGGAAATGGGACAGATATGACAGTAAATTCTTATGTGCATTAAATGTGCAGCAGATTAGATGTCTATCAAAACTTCAAGATGTGCAGCAGAAGACTTCCTTTTATTGAATCCGTGAATATCTGGAAATTACGCTCAGGAAGGAAGTTGTGGAAGAAAGTGGAAATATTTTATTGAAGTAAGTGTAAGAAATGTAAACTTGACATTTAGCACAATGGCCTCAAGATGTAAGAAATTTTAATCACTTTTCATAGGTGGAGTTGGAGTAAGGGAGAAATTAATACATTTTAAACCTGGTAACAGGGCACGTTTGTGAATGCATGGAGTATAGTAAATGAGACTGGCAAGTTACAGGCACATAATACCATGAGGAACTGAGATATTGTGGTAACAACAGGACTGAAGGAAGGGCAGCTCTGGGTTAATTTTCTATAAAAAACATAATCTATTGTTTGATTGGAATCACTTTCATCACTAGTACTCAGTAGCAGCAGTGTGTACCATCTACAAAATGTACTGTAGGAATAAATAAAAGCCCCCTTAGACAGCACCTTCAAAATTCACAACCACTTCCAAAAAGGACACGGACAGCTTATATATGCAAATACCATCACCTGCAAGATCTCCTCTAGGTCTCTCACCATCCTGACTTGGAAATATATCGCCTTCAATGTCTCTGGATCAAAATCCTGGAATTACCTCCTCAATGGCATTGTGGGTCAACCTGCAACAAATGACTGTAGTGATTCAAGATGGCAATTCAAGGGCAAAGGGGCACAGGCAATAAATGCTGACTCAGCCAGCCACACTCACGTCCCATGTATGAATAAATAGAGTCAGTGCCATTTCTAGGTCCTGACTGCAAACAGGTTTGCAATTCACATCTTGGTGTCAGCCTTTTTATTTATATTTGTTCACAAGATGTTAGCATCACTGCAAAGCCAGCATTAATGGCTCATCCCTAATTGCCCAGTCATAATAGTCAGTCACATTGCTGTGGACCTTAAATCATATGTAGATCAGGCCAGGTAAGGATTGCAAATTTGCTTCTCTAAAGTACACTACTGAAACAGATGTCTTTTAACAACAATCACAGTCAATATTAAGATAACAAGGTTTAGAGCTGGATGAACACAGCAGGCCAAGCAGCATCAGAGGAGCAGGAAGGCTGATGTTTCGGTCCTAGACCCTTCATCAGAAATCGGGGAGGGGAAGAGGGTTCTGAAGTAAATAGGGAGACAGGGGGAGGCGGATAGAAGATGGATAGAGAGGATAGGAGGAGAGGAGACAGAGAAGTCAAAGAGGCGGGGATGGAGCCAGTAAAGGTGAGTGTAGGTGGGGAGGTAGGGAGGAGATAGGCCAGTCCAGGGAGGATGGACAGGTCAAGGGGGCGGGATGAGGTCAGTAGGTGGGAGATGGGGGTGGGGCTTGAGGTGGGAGGAGGGGATAGGTGGGAGGAAGAACAGGTTAGGGAGGCGGGGACGAGCTGGGCTGGTTTTGGGATGCGGTAGGGGGAGGAGAGATTTTGAAGCTTGTGAAATCCACATTGATACCATTGGGCTGCAGAGTTCCCAAGCTGAATATGAGTTGCTGTTCCTGTAGCCTTCGGGTGGCATCACTGTGGCACTGCAGGAGGCCCAGGATGGACATGTCGTCTGAGGAATGG
This sequence comes from Ginglymostoma cirratum, assembly GCA_024137785.1. Classification (NCBI taxonomy): domain Eukaryota; kingdom Metazoa; phylum Chordata; class Chondrichthyes; order Orectolobiformes; family Ginglymostomatidae; genus Ginglymostoma; species Ginglymostoma cirratum. The sequence goes on from JAHRHZ010000012.1 coordinate 27,456,421, forward strand.
GAGAGGGAGTTGAAATGGTTTGCGACTGGGAGGTGCAGTTGTTTATTGCAATCCAAGCGCAGGTGTTCTGCAAAGCAGTCCCCAAGCCTCCGCTTGGTTTCCCCGATGTAGAGGAGGCCACAACGGGTACAGCGGATGCAATATACCACATTGGCAGATGTGCAGGTGAACATCTGCTTGATGTGGAAAGTCTCCTTGGGGCCTGGGATTGGGGTGAGGGAGGAGGTGTGGGGGCAGGTGTAGCAAAGTGTCGGGTGTGGTTGGGCTGGAGGGGAGTGTGGAGCGGACAAGGGAGTCACGGAGAGAGTGGTCCCTCCGTAAAGCAGACAAGGGTAGGGAGGGAAAAATGTCTTTGGTGGTGGGGTCAGATTGCAGATGGCGGAAGTGTCGGAGGATGATGTGTTGGATCCAGAATTTGGTGGGGTGGTATGTGAGAATGAGGGGGATTCTCTTTTGGTTGTTATTGCGGGACGGGGTGTGAGGGATGAGTTGCGGGAAATGCGGGAGACACGGTTGAGGGCGTTCTCGACCACTGCACGGGGGAAGTTGCGGTCCTTGAAGAACGAGGACATCAGAGGTGTACGGGAGTGGAATGCCTCATCCTGGGAGCAGATGCAGCGGAGGCAAAGGAATTGGGAACAGGGGATGGCATTTTTGCAGGAAGATGGGTGGGATGAGGTGTATTCTAGGTAGCTGTGGGAGTCGGTGGGCTTGAAATGGATATCGGTTTCTAGGTGGTTGCCTGAGATGGAGACAGAGAGGTCCAGGAAGGTGAGAGAGGTGTTAGAGATGGTCCAGGTGAACTTAAGGTTGGGGTGGAAGGTGAAGTGAATGAACTGTTCGAGCTCCTCGTGGGAGCACGAGGCAGTGCCGATACAGTCATCAATGTAACAGAGGAAGAGGTGGGGATTAGGGCCAGTGTAGGTATGGAAGAGGGATTGTTCCACGTAACCTACAAAGAGGCAGGCAGAGCTTGGGCCCATGTGCGTACCCATGGCCGCCCTCTTTGTCTGTAGGAAGTGGGAGGAATTGAAAGAGAAGTTGTTGAGGGTGAAGACGAGTTCGGCTAAGCGGATGAGGGTGTCAGTGGAGGGGGATTGGTCAGGCCTGTGGGACAGGAAGAAGCGGAGGGCCTTTAGGCCATCTGCATGGGGAATGCAGGTGTATAGGGACTGGACATCCATAGTAAAAATGAGGTGTTGGGGACCGGGGAATTGGAAGTTCAGGAGGAGGTGGAGAGCATGGGTAGTGTCACGGACGTAGGTAGGGAGTTCCTGGACCAAGGGGGAGAAAATGGATTCGGGGTGGGTGGAGATAAGTTCGGTGGGGCAGGAGCAGGCGAAGACAATGGGTCGACCAAGGCATTCAGGTTTGTGGATTTTGGGAAGGAGATAGAAGTGGGCAGTGTGGGGTTGGGGAACGATGAGGTTGGAGGCTGTGGGTGGGAGGTCACCTGAGGTGATGAGGTTGTGGATGGTTTGGGAGATGATGGTTTGGTACTTGGGGGTGGAGTCATGATCCGGGGGCGGTAGGAGGTGGTGTCGGAGAGTTGGCGCCTGGCCTCAGCGATGTAGATGTCAGGGCGCCATACTACAACTGCGCCTCCCTTGTCCGCGGGTTTTCTGGTGAGGTTGGGATTGGAGCAGAGGGAGTGGACGGCTGCACGTTCTGCGGGGGAGAGGTTGGAGTGGGTGAGAGGGGTGGAGTTTAAGTATTAAGGCAACTTTGTATTCCAGATTTTATTTAATTCAGATTTCACTGACTGCCATGGTGGGATTCAAACCATGTCCCAAGAACATTGGCTTGCAGCCTCTGGATTGCTAGCGTCCACAAAGTGGTCATCTCCAATTAAAGATGGAGTGCAGGTTCCTGAGGCCAGAAGCCCAATCAGAGGGCTTGCAGCTCACTGAGCAAGTTAAGCTTGGCTCAGCCAGAAAGGATAGTGAGAGGGTGCCTCGGCATGAAGACATCCTTAGAAACATATGAAAACTTTCTAAAATACAGAGGGATGAGGCTGGTAGGCCATTGAACTGGAGGGAAATCTCCTTTGAGTTTGTTGGGTCACAAGTGCAGACTTTGCAGCCTGTAGCCTTTTCACTGGGACATAGAGAAACAGGTCTGAAGGCCATTTGGCCTGTTGCTGGGAGACCAGCTCCCCCACAAAGTAGCTAGGTTTGACACTCAACAGGAAGCTGGTCTCGTGTCAGGAAGATCCCAGCAACATTCTCTCTCCCTCCCTTTCAATAGGCCCTTATTTGGTCATTATTGGCTACTTACCACAAAGCAAGTAGCACCTGCCTTTGTTCATTCACCTCTGGCATGATCACCCAGAGGTGGTAATGTGTAGTCCATCCAAGCAGCCCCTTCATTTCTAAATCTACCCTCTGCCTCACCTGCAAACCTGTCTTTGTGGGAGTAAAGCATTTCCATACTTATAAATGGCATTGTCTTTTGCTTTAGTTCACAGGAGGTTGAGGTCCAATTTTAACTTCAATCATCCAACACACTGGTGGTGGATGAAATGCTTGCCCCTTCCAGCTGTCAGAAGACTCAAGCCATTTCAAGCTGAACCTCTTAACTTGTAAATGAAAGATTTACTTTAAGACCTCAGGACATGTCAATACTTTACAGCCAATGTAATATACATTGTTTTAAAATTGTAGCCACTTAATGTTTTGGAAATTTAGACATGGCAAGGTTCAATAAACAGTAATGTGAGACTTTTTTTTGATGTTGCTGATTGAAAGATACATATTGGCCTGGATACTGGAAAAAACTCACCCGCTCTGCTTTGTAATACTCCCATAGATATTTTACAGCCACCTGAGAAGGTTGACAAGCCTCAGTTTTAATGTCTTATCCAATAGCAGTGCTGCTCTCTGTCAATACTGATACCACGTCATCAGTGAGGGGAGATGAAGCACAGACTGGGTGACCACTGCCGATGTTAGGCTCACCGGCTATAATTCCCAGTTTTCTCTCTACCTCCCTTGTTGAACATTGGAGTGACATAACCACCCTCCAATCTGCAGGGCTGTTCCAGAATAGAATCCTGGAAGATGAATCATGGAAGTTACTTTAGCCAAAATTATCCTGAGCTACCAAATTGTAAGGGCATTGGTGATAAATTTGGCAGAATTGTGAGAGTTCAGCAACGGGAATCTTCCCACCATCGAGAGCAAAAGCCCCATTTCCAATCAAATATGGTGAAGTGAGATTCTCACCAGTGAGCAATGAGAGGCCTACTTGTGTACATTGACATCTTTGTCATTGTTTCATCTCACCTCACTGATATGCAGTTCCCTATCTCTCCACCCACTAGATAGAAAGTAGACAGCAACAATTCCCAATATGAAAATGAGGTGAGTTTGAGAAAACTTGGCAAGGTTTGCAGAGACAAATCATCCATTAAAGTCATCAACATTGACAGTTAGCTGATTTCTAGTAAGGAGGATGTGGAGGTGCTGGTGTTGGTCTATGGTGGACAAGGTCAGAAGTCTCTTGACACCAGGTTATAGTCCAACACAATTTATTTGAAATCATATGTTCTCAGAGCACTGCTCCTTCAACAGATGAAAAGTGACTCTGGTAAGATTCTGTGTATTTCACCCATTGTTTCTGCTTCCCTGATGGCTATTCCAAGATTCTCCAAACAAGAGACTCCCACTTAGCAGAAAGATGTCTTTTCAGCTTTATGCTGTTTGCTTGTAAAATAATCAAACCAAGCCCCATACTTCATTTGCAACAAAAGTGCATCTGTATCAAGACTGCCTTCTCATGTTTCAAAGCCTAGAATATGAAAGTGTGCTATTCAGTCCTAGCCCAGTTACCAGTAAAATTAGCTGTTTGTCATTTTCATTAGGAGAGGTTGCTGAGATCTAACATCAGGCCTTGGATTAGAGTGAATCTTTGTAGCATGAATCATATTGTCTGAAAAATATATTAGTAGGATAGGATGTTTTTCAAAATAATTGGCTGAATCTTATGGTTTTTTGGCTAAGTGCGAGTCATATCGGTTTTGGTGCAGTGGTTCTAGCCACAAAGCCAAGGTGAGTTTTCTTACTGAGTCTTACCATACTTGCTACCGTTAATGCTGTTGCCACTACAATGGCAAGTACCGCTCTGATTCCTCCCCTATTTTAGCAGAGCCATTCCCAGAACAACTTATCATGCCCTGAAAATCCTGGAATTAATATCTCCAGTGCCAGAGCCATATTTAAAAGTGTGTTGTACATCCAAACATGCACTGCGAGGTGGAACTACTCTGCACAGGTCCTGATATTTGTCCCGGACATGGCAAATCAGGGGAAATCTGTTTCTCACTTTAAAGGCAGGGTCCCGGACCTCCTGCTGGATCGGGTGGTGCGCTTGTGGGATTTCCTCTTTCCCAGGTCCAGCAGTGGAGGCCACGACACCAGGCCATCTCAGGTGGTGTAGTCTCAGCCATTTGGAGGAATACCCACCAATGAAGAAAGGTCAATGGCCTTCTCTTTTCTGCCAGCATAAGTGCCTTCATCATCTCATCAATACCACAAACTCACTATCTCTGCTACTGCACCAACCTGTCACTAAGGCTCATACTCTACCACCTCACTGTTGCCTATAATATCTTCTCCATTTCAACCATCTGAATCTGCAACACTACTATAACCCTGCATTCCCTCTGCATGGCCTTCTCACTCACTCAGCACACCTCCCATCTGCACCAACGGAAGTACCTGTGCCATCCACTTTCTGCTTTCACAAGATCTGCCTTTCTCTCATTCCAAGAGGGTGAGAGCCCATGATACGGCAGAAAGAGTCTAGAGGAGTGACAGGCTGCCCATCATTCAGCTCCTCACCCTTCAGGAGGGAAGGCTTGTGACTAACTGTTTCTGAGCAGGACCTGGATTGGCATTGGTGACTTACTGTGCCGGGAACCCGTGGGTAAAGGCAATTCTTCTTAACATTCCTGAGGCCTGCTGACAACTATGACAAGTTTCCTGGCATTGTGTCAGTTACTTTAATGTAAAGAAAAAGTCAAAGTATGCTTCACAGGAGTATTTTGAAGTCAGATCTGGTGTCACATAAAGAGATAGTAGGCTAAATTTAATGCATTTCCAGGCACCCCTGAGATCACCAGTCTGTCTCACAAGGGCCCCCTCTCCAGGGGTGCTACTAAGGCTATGTATTTGCCAGCTTGTGTTTATGCTGCAGGAGGTGGGTTCAGATACTGCCTTTTATAAAAGCACAAGGCCAATCCTAATGCTGACTGGTGTGATCTTTGAATCTGATTTTTCTTCCAACAAAGGGGCGTGGTGCTGGTGGAATGATTCAGCCTGAGGATTTAATTTTAGAATCACAAACAGTAAAGCAGATTATAAAACCATTTCGCAAATGAGTTCTGTTTAAGTATTAAGATCGATGTGTGAGTTAGGTTACACATATGGATCAAAATGAAGCTGGGGTCAGGTGATTGAACATGCTTTTACCATCCTGAGCATAATGGTAAAATGAATTAATGATTTATTAATTTATTAATCCCTTTCAGTAAGGGAACTAGACAATATATATAATATATATATTAACTTCTTAATTTCATCAACAGGCTCAGTAACAGCATCTACAGGATACACTACAGAATTTCATCAATGATCCTTAGACAGTACCTTCCAAATTCACAACCACTTCCATCTAGAAGGACAAGGGAAGCAGCTACATGGGAACGCCACCACCTGCAGGTTCCTCACTAAACCATTCACTGTCCTGACTTAGAAACATATTTTTTCTGCAGTGTTCCAAAATCCCGGAAATCCCTTCCGAAGGGCATTGTGGGTCTATCTACAGCCCATGGACTGCAGCGATTCAAGAAGGTAGCTCACCACCACCTTCTCAAGGGCAACCAGGACTGGACAATTAATGCTGGCCAGCATGCAATGCCCACCTTTCATGAGTGAATAAAAGAAAAACAGTCGTACTTTTTGCTCCTTAAAATACTGTTAGAGTCATAGACTTATACGGCGCAGAAACATATCCTTCGGTCTAACTCATCCATGCTGAACAAATATCCTAAATACATCTAGTCCCATTTGCCAGCATTTGCTACATATCCCTTTAAATCCTTTCTATTCATATACCCATCCAAATGCCTTTTAAATGTTGTTATTGTACCAGAATCCACCACTTCCTCTGGCAGTTCGTTCCATACATGCACCACCCTCTGCGTAAAGTAGTTGTCCCTTAGGCCCCTTTTATATCTTTCCTCTCTCACCTTAAACCTATCCCCTCTAGTTTTGGACATCCCTACCTTAGGGAAAAGACCTTGGCTACTTGCCATATCTGTGTCCGTCATGATTTTTTAAACTTCTATAAGGTCACCCCTCAGCCTCCGACGTTCCAGGGAAAATAGCCCCAGCCTATTCAGCCTCTCCTTACCGTTCAAACCCTCCCACCCTTGCAACCCTTTTAAATCTTTTCTGAACACTTTCAAGTTTCATAACATACATCCTATAGCAGGGAGACTAGAATTGCATGCAGTATTCCAAAAGTGGCCTGACCAATGTCCTGTACAGCCGCAACATGACCTCCCAACTCCTATACTCAACGCACCGACCAATAATGGCAAGCATGCCAAATGTCTTCTTCACTATCCTGCCTACCTGGAACTCCACTTTCAAGGAACTATGAACCTACACTCTGAGATTTCTTTGTTCAACAACACTCCCCAGGACCTTACCATTATGTGAGTAAGTGCTGCCCTGATTTGCTTTTCCAAAATGCAACACCTCACATTTATCTAAATTAAACTCCATCTGCCACTGCTTGGCCCATTGATCCATCTGATCATGATCACGTTGTACTGTGAGATAATCTTCTTCACTGTCCACTACACCTCCAATTTTGATGTCATCTGCAAACTTACTAACCATACCTCCTATGTTCACATCCAAGTCATTTATATAAATGATGAAAAGGAGTGGACCCAGCACTGATCCTTGTGGCACAACACTGGTCACAGACCTCCAGTCAGAAAAGCAACCCTCCACCATCACCCCCTATCTTCTACCTTTGAGCCAGTTCTGTATCCAAATGTCTAGTTCTCCCTGTATTCCACGTGATCTAATCTTGCTAACCAGTTTACCATGAAGAATCTTGTCCAATGCCGTACTGAAGTCCATATAGATCACGTCCACTGCTCTGTCCTCATCCATCCTCTTTGTTAATTCTTCAAAAAACTTAATCAAGCTAGTGAGAAAGGATTTCCTGCACTCAAAACCAAGTTGACTATCCCTAATCTGTCATTGCCCTTCCAAATACATGTCAATCCTGTCCCTCAGGATTCCCTCCAACAACTTGCCCACCAGTGACGTCAGGCTCACCGGTCTATAGTTACCCAACTTTTCCTTTTCACCTTTCTTAAGTACTGGCTCTTGTTAAGGAAAAAGAATGTAAAGATAAGCCCAGCAACCACAGTCCAGCCAATTTAAATTTGGTAGTTGGTTAACATCTGCAGGCAGTATTTTGAGACAAAATTGATAGACACAAGAACACATTTAATTTAACAAAGTCATCATAATGTTTTAGATGAAAATCATGTTTAACCAACTGGCTGGAGTTTTTTTTAAGTGGTAACAGACAGGGTTCATGAGGGAAATTAAGTTGATATGGTGCATGTGGATTTCCAAAAGGCATTTGATAGAATACTACACCACAAACATTTTGCACAAATCATTCAAGAAGGCACAGCAGGTTGAGAAAGCAGTTAATAAACCTTACAGTATTCTAAGTTTTATTAATTTGGAGTACTGTGTCCAATTTTGGACTCCACATGTTTGGATGTTAACACACTGGAGAGACGCAGAAAAAAAATCATGAAAATGGTTCCAGGGATGAGGAAGTTCAATTATGAGGATAGATTAGAGAAATTGGGGTCATTTCCCTTGGAGGAAGGAAAGCAGAGAGGACTTTTTATCCTGATATTCAAGATTGTGAGAGCTATTGCAGGGCAATTAAGGAGAAACCGTTTCTACTCATGATAGGATCAAGAAAGAAGGGACATAGATTTTAAGTAATTGGTAAAAGAAGTAAAAAGTGAAATGAGAGAAAAAAGCCCTTTCATGCAGTTGGTGGTTAAAGTCTAAGATGCACTGCCTGAGAGTGTGGCTGAGGCAGGTTGTATTGAAGTATTCAAAAGGGAATTGCAGTGTTATCTGAAAAGGAAGAGTGTGCAGGGTTATTGGAAATAGGTGAGAGAATGAAACAAAGTGAATTGCTCATTCAAGAAGCAGTGCAGGCATGTTGGGATGAATGGCCTTCATTTCCATTGTCAAGATTCTATGATTCAGTTGGCAGCCATGGCAAGGGCTGCTGATTTGGGGCCAGAAGGTGGTCCATGTCCCTGTTACCCTGCCTCTATTCCTTCACCCTGACCACTAACTGGCCAGCAGACCAATCTGTAACGTCAGTAAGATCCCAACTCTGTGAAAATCCATCTCGCAGCAGGCTGGCAACAAAGGCAGAAACATGAGCTGTGATTGGTTCCAGATCCTAATTCCAGTATCAAACAGGGAAACAGGCTCCTGATTTAATTTAATCAAAACTCTTAGATTGGAAGACATGAGCTTTCCTCTCATGACAAGGAGGGTACAAATCTAAGGGCATAAAAATATAAATATATAAATATATTTTACATTGTGTTTGCTCGACAATATAGATGTACAGTTAAAGGTACGAATATAGTTAAACCACATTAGGTAGATCCTAAAGAGTTTAAAGTTGGTGTAAGCAAATCCTATCTTTGACTACAATAACATTCCTGAGTCATCGTGTAGGGAATGCCAAGACATAACGAGGTCATTGAGATAGCTTGGGAAAAGGATGATAACTTTAGACAATAAAACCAAATACAATTAAGGGTAAGGTCACGATAGCTTGTCATGTTCAACAATCTAATGATGTGAGGTACAATAGGAATGATGTGATTGAATTGGAGGTGGTGCAGAGGACATTCACCGGGATATTGCCTGGGATGGAGCAGTTTAGCCATGAAGAGAGGCTGGATAAGCTCAGGTTCCTTTCTTTGAAGTAGAGGAGGTTGAGAGGCGACCTGATAAAAGGGTGTAAGATTATGAGGGGCATCAGTAGGATGGACAAGAAGAAATTGTTCCCCTTACTTGAAGGGTCAGTAACAAAGGAGCATTAATTTAAAGTGAAAAGCAGAATGTTTAGAAGGGATTTAAGGAATTGTTTGACTCAAAGGGTTTTGGGAAACTGGAATGCACAGGCTAGGAGGCCGGGGGTGGGAGGGGGGCGAGAAATTTCATAACCTGTAAAAAAATACACGGATAAGCACTTGAAATTAATAACATTCAAGACTTTGAGCCAATCACTGGAAAGTGGGGTTAGTGTAGAAGGGTCAGCAAAACTTGAGAGCACAGAAGAGGCCCATCAGCTGCATGATTCTATGACTATATCATCCCCACAATATTGATACATGGCAATATCATATAAAACTAACAAAGTGACTAAATAAGGAGCAAGTCATCATAGAAAAATTAACTTTGAAGAATATCTCAAAGATGTAATAAATAATGGACTTCATCAGAGGCTGCACTGATGATGTTACCCAGAAGGGTAATGAAACGTCTGCGAATCAACAAACCAGCTTGGCGAGCCAACTAACCTCAACACCCACATCCCGAGCTACAAATCTACTCCAAAACCTTAATAATGGACTTAAGCAGGATTAAGATACTCAACTGTGTTAACAACCGTGCAGCTGAACCTGCCACAAGTTACCCCGGAGTACTAAAGAAAACAGTATTAGCATGTATGGGCTAAGTGAAGGAAGATGACATTCACAATGCTGTCATTGCTAACACAGTGGCGGCTGATTAGCTCAGTTTTTTTTAGTCATTTGTGGGACAGGGGTGTCGCTGGCTGGCCAGTATTACTTGCCCATCCCTAGTTGCCCTTGAGAAGGTGGTGGTGAGCTGCCTTCCTAATCCGCTGCAGTCCTCCTGCTGTGTGTTGACCCACACTGCTATTAGGGAGGGAATTCCAGCATTTTGACCCAGCAACAGTGAAGGAATAGAAATATATTTCCAAGTCAGGATGGTGAGGGACTTGGAGGGGAACTTGGAAGTGGTGTTGTTCCCATATATCTGATGCCCTTGTCCTCCTAGATGGAAGTGATCATGGGTTTGGAAGGTGCTGTCTAAGGATCTTTGGTGAATTTCTGCAGTGCATCTTATAAATTATACACACTGGACGACTGACCGTCGGTGGTAAATGGAGTGAATGCTTGTGGATGTAGTGCCAATCAAGCGGGTTGCTTTGTCCTGGGTGGTGTCAAGCTTCTTCAGCGTTGCTGGGGCTGCACTCATCCAGGCAAGTGGGGAGTATTCCATCACACTCCTGACTTGTGCCTGGTAGATGGTGGACAGAATTTGAGGAGTCAGGAGGTGAGTTACTTGCTGCAGTATTCCTAGCTTCTGGACTGCTGTCATAGCCACTATGTTAATGTGGTGAGTCCAGTTGAGTTTCTGGTCAATGATAACACCCAGGATGTTGATAGAAGGGGACTCAGTGATGGTAACATCATTGAATGTCAAGGTACGGTGGTTAGATTGTCTTTTATTGGTGATGGTCATAGTTTGGCATTTGTGTGGCACAAATGTCACTTGCCACTTGTCAGCCCAGACCTGGATATTGTCCAGATCTTGTTGTATGTGAAAATGGGCTGCTTCAGTATCTGAGGAGTCACGAATGGTACTGAACATTGTGCAACCATTGGCAAACATCCCCAATTCTGACCTTATGATGGAGGGAAGGTCATTGATGAAGCAGCTGAAAGTGGTTGGGCCTAGGACACTACCCAAAGGAACTCCTGCAGAGAGGTCCTGGGGCTGAGGTGATTGACCTGCCACAACCATGACCATCTTTCTATGTGTCAGGTATGACTCCAACAACCAGAGAGTTTTCTTCCTGATACCCATTGATTCCAGTTTTGCTAGGGCTCCTTGATGCCACACTTGGTCGAATGCAGCCTTGATGTTAAGGTCTGTCATTCTCACCTCACCTCTGGAATTCAGCTCTTTTGTCCATGTTTGAACCAAGGCTGTAATGAGATCAGGAGCTGAGTGGCCCTGGTGGAACCCAAACTGGGCACCACTGAGCAGGTTATTGCAGAGCAGGTACAGCTTGATAGCACTGTTGATGACTCCTTCCATCACTTTACTGATGATCAAGAGGAGACTGATGGGGCAGTAATTGGCTGGGTTGGATTTGTCTTACTTTTTGTGTACAGGACATACTTGGGCAATTTTCCACATTGTCAGATAGATACCAGTGTTGTAACTGCACTGGAACAGCTTGGCCAGGGGAGCAGCAAGTTCTATAGCATAAGTCTTCAGTACTCTTGCCAGAATGTTGTCATGGCCTGTAGCCTTTACAGTATCCAGTGTCTTCAACAGTTTCTTGATATCACGTGGAGTGAATCAAATTGGCTGGAGACTGGTATCTGTAATGTTGGGGACCACTGGAGGAGGCTGAGATGGATCATCCACTTGGCACTTCTAGCTGAAGATTGCTGCGAATGCTTCAGCCTTATCTTCTGGACTGGATGTGCTGGGCTCTTCCATCATTGACGATGGGGATATTTGTGGAGCCTCCTCCTCCAGTGAGTTGTTTAATTGTCCACCACCTATCCATGACTGGATGTAACAGGACTGCATGGCTTAAATCTGATCCATTGGTTGTGGGATCGCTTAGCTCTGTCTATCACTTGCTGCTTTTGCTGTTTGGCGTGCAAGTTGTCCTGTTTGGTGGCTTCACCAATTGATACCTCATCTTCAGGTTTGCCTGGTGCTGCTCCTGGCATGCCCTCCTGCACTCTCCGTTGAACCAGGATTGATCCCCTGGCTTAATGGTGATGGTTGAGTGGGGGATATGCCAGACCATGAGATTACAGATTGTGCTGGAGTACAATTCTGCTGCTGTTGATGGCACACAGTGCCTCATGGATGCCCAATCTTGAGTTGCTAGATCTGTGCAGTTTGTCCCATTTAGCACGGTGATAGTGCCACACAACATGATGGAATTTAGTTGTTAGGTGGTTGCAAGGCAGAGTGATGCAAACAGCATGGGGTTTCAATTCCTGTACCAGCTCAGGTTACCATGAAGGACACCCTTTTCAATTTCTCCACTGTAATGTGGCATGGTGACCCACCAGTAGTCTCTCTTTCTCTCTCTCGCTAATAGGAGGACATTTTACTAGTGTTCACAAAGACCAAATTGTTCACGGCACTAAGTTTGGTTTCCTTCAGGGTCACTCGGCTCCTGACCTCATTGCGGCCATGGCGCAAGCATGGACAAAATGGCTGAAATGAAGAGTAGAGGTGAGAGTGATTGTCCTTGTCATCCAGTATTTGTTTGAGGATGAAGTAAGAATCAAGGAGCTCTGGCAAAATTGAAGTCAGTTGGAGTCAGAGGAAACCTCTCCGTTGGTTAATCATCCTTAGCACAAAAGATGTTTGTGGTCACTGGAAATCAATATGTCAGCCCCTGAAGATCAACTCAGGAGTTCCTCAGGCTGGGTCCAACCATCTTCAGCTACTTCATCAATGTTCTTGCCTTCATCACAAGGTCAGAAGTAGAGACATTCACTGATAACTGCCCCATGTTCAGTGTCTATTCACAACTCCTCAGAAACTGAAGCTGTCTGAGTCGACACATAACAAAACCTGGGCAACATTCAGACTTGAGGGCTGATAATAGTAAATAGCATTCATGACACTCAAATGTCAAGCAACAACCATCTCAACAAGAGAAATTGCAACCATTGCCCCTTGACATGCAATGACATTATCGTCACTGAATTGAATTGAATTAATTTTATTGTCACATGTATCAAATGAGTACAGTGAAAAGTTTATAAGTTGCCACTTACAGCACCATCTTAGGTACAAAAGTACCTAGGTGCAGCTTCTTCAATTACAAGATTAGTTACAGTGTAACCATGTCACTAACACACACCACCATCTTAGGTACAGAGTACAGAATAGGGAAAGTTAGTTACAGAACTATATACAGAATCTTCACTGCAAATGCCCTGGGGCTACCATTGACAGAACCTGAACTGAACCACCCATATAAGGTTAAGACCAGGTCAGAGGCTGGAAATTCTTCAGTGATTAACTCTTCTCCAGACTTTCCAAAGTCTGTTCAGCATCAACAAGTCAGGTGTATGATAGAATGTTCATGCCCTGGATGAGTACAGCTCCAGAAAAATTCCAGCAGCTTGACACTTTACAGGACAAAACAGCACACTTGACTGGCCCCACACCCAGCACCTTCAACATTCACTCCATTCACAAGATGCAAAACTGCAGATTGTACAATGTGTAAGATGAATTTCAGCAACTCACCAAGGTTCCTCTGACAACTCCTGGCAAACCCACAACTTCTACCACCTAGAAGGACAAGGGCAGCAGACACATGGAAATACCACCAGCTACAAGATCCCTCCCACCTCCATCCTGACGTGGAAATGTTCCTTCATTGTTGCTGGGTCAATATTCTAACAACACTACAGGGTAAAAACTGTTCCCATCACTGTTACCTACCACCTTCTCCATGGACTGCAGGAGCAGGAGGCTGGTGAAGAGCACCTTCAAGGGCAAGTAGGAATGGGTGAAATAAAATGCTGTCCCAGTTTGCAATCCAGTAGAGGAATAGGAAAAAAGCAGCTATTTCATAAAAAAGAGCTTGACGTTTCGAGCCTAGACCCTCCATACCTTGTTATCTCGGATTCTCCAGCATCTGCAGTACCTATTATCTCTCTCAGCTATTTCATAAACATGATTTTAAGTGAGATTAGTAGGTAGATATTATGCTGGACAAGTTGCTACTTGCAATCTCAGTCTGTGTGGTGCCAGATAATATGTAGTGTACTATAGGTCTTCATTTTTAAAAAGTTACTGCTCATTACGTTGGTAAATTATTTAGATGTGTGAATTAGTGGAATATTTAAGGTTTGCAGATGATACGAGCAAGTACACTTATACAGTATTTAAAACAAGTTAATAGGCTGAATTTTGCTGGAGCTCAGCATTCCCTGGCATGCCATGTTAGGGCTTTTTTCTACACATTTCAGTTTGAAAATTGAAAGGATCATCTTGGATCTCAGTGAACAGGCAGTACCAATGCTAGATCTCTTCAATCAATTGCCTAGATCTTAGAATCATAGTACAGAAAAGGCCCTTCGGCCTATCAAGTCTGTACCATCAAAATACATTTCTATCTGCACTAGCCTGACGTGCCCACACTAAGCCCATAGTCTTTTCTGATTGAAAGATGGTCATCACAATGAACCTTGAAAGATATGCTATGGGACACCTCAGATGTCCTAACATGCCACATATCTGGGAATTGCCTGGGAAATTAAAAACCTTCATCCAGAACCTTCCAAATTAAGTCTACAGATCTGAGCGGGTGTCTCAGATTTTGGCGGGTTCCAGCTTACCTCCCTGAGTAGCTACCAAGGAAATTTTTTAATATTCACTTGTGGGATGTGGGCATCACTGGCGGTCTAGCATTTATCGCCCATCCCTATTTGCCCTTGACAAGGTGGTGGTGAGCTGCTGCTTTGAATTGCTACAGTCCATGTGCTATAGGTAAACCCACAATACCCTTAGGAAAAGAACGCCTGAATAACATTGAAACAACCAGACCCATCTGCCAACTTATTACTAAACCTCCGACTCCCACCCCATGACAACCTTGACTATCAAAGCAAACCCTTTCACCTGATCTCAATCCAATGACCTTGACCAAACCCCATGCCCTGACATTAGCTGAAATCGACAACAGGCTCGCCCTGTCCCAACTAGATACGCAGCCACTGAGACCTGACATCCCCCCAACCTGAACCACACTTAACCACCTACCCACTCATCCAAATGACACCCTACTCCCCTCGCTCATCTGCCACCGTACACCCTCACACACTTAATTTCTCTCTGTAGCTTGTCAAGGGTGAACCTTTATAACCAGAATACAAAATTTATTGCTGTAAGAAGGGGTGGGACTTGGCCTTCAACGCAATTCCTGCACTGTGCTCTACAGCTTGCAGATCAGCAAGCCTGAGGACCCATTCACCTCTGACGCAACATCACCTTTACCCCCGCCAGTCTGTTACCCAGCACCCAGACTCAACAACTCCTACGTCTGGTCTTCCTTCCCACTGCCCAGCTTGATCTCCCACTCGGACATGACCTGTTCCCTCCCCTGCAGGCCTGGCCAGGCAGCACCCCAGACCTGGCACTCTCTGCTGCCAACCCAGGCTCAAAGTCCCCACCAGCTTGTCAACCCCCTTGACCAATGCCAACTGCCTCCCACTGACCTGACCCTTGCCAAACCCAATCATCCCCTCCCCCTGCTGGCCTGACCGCTCTCCAGTCCTGCATGCACTCTCCTTACTCATCTTTTAGAGTCGATGACACCTGTCCAGCCAATGTCCAAAGAGTTGGCATCATTATGAGGGTGGCAGTGGGTGGAATAAGGCAGGGAAGCATTTTTGTGGCAGGATGGGGGGAGGGAGGTGAACACATTTGGGGAGATACCGATTTACAGGCATGAGGGTGGGATGGTCATGTCAGGAAGCTGAGTGTGAGGGAATGGGAGTGACTGACTGAGAATGGGGAGTGATGAGGGGGGAATTTCACGGGCAGGGAGCTGGTTGTGAGGGAGGGGAGGTCACTGGCAGGGAGTTGGGTGTGAGGGAGAGGCTGTTACTGACTGGGGAGCTACGTGTGAGGGAAGGTTTTGGGTCACTGACTGGGAGGAGGGGTTGGATTTATTGAGGTAAATGTTCACACTGAACAAAGAAATGCCAGTGGCACGATACACACAAACACTTCACATTTAAAATTCACAGAGTACGGCATCTACTGCAGGTAAAGAGAGGCATGGTTTAACCACAGCCATCCTAAATATCCCACACTACAAGGAAACATTGGAAATTCAGGAATACTTCACTTTTTGAAGATGTCAGAATCAGAATTACTGGTGAAATCCGGAAGTCAGTTCTAACAAAAAACAATAAAAGCAGATTAACTCTCCAACCGTACCTGCCATTCTTTGGCATGTCTCAGTTACAGTGTCCAGTATGATGCCCATATTGGAGAATATCAAGACTGGATAGATTAATAGGAGAGGACAACCAAAAGGATAATAAAGTTTAGGGAGTACATATGAAATCCTT
This sequence comes from Ginglymostoma cirratum, assembly GCA_024137785.1. Classification (NCBI taxonomy): domain Eukaryota; kingdom Metazoa; phylum Chordata; class Chondrichthyes; order Orectolobiformes; family Ginglymostomatidae; genus Ginglymostoma; species Ginglymostoma cirratum. Next base: position 27,472,664 of record JAHRHZ010000012.1, read on the forward strand.
AGTCAAAGAATTAGATCAAATATTACACAGCGTTTCTTTAAGTAAAAGACATCAGCCTCTAAAAGAGATTCCCTCGAGATGTTTAAAAGGATTCCCACGAGACCTCCATTTGTCTAGGCTAATTTGTCTAATTAGCTGGGAAATGACTTGCTATTATCACTGGAAGAACACGTGGAATGTTAGAATAAATGTTTTCATCTCGATGATTGCTGGAATATGGACTGTTTTATCAAATGTAGCTGCTGACACAGGAACTGTAATACAATGTAAAAGAGAATTAGGTATCGGAACAGTAAAACTATAAAAGATATGTGGACTGAGAAAGAAAGTAAAATTTCAGTATTGATGTCGTCAGGTCTTGGCATAGGTGTGATCTATGTTTAGTGCCCTTGGGTGCTCCATTTTATCTATAGTTCTATGACTCATTGAAAGCCATAGCACTGTATATCTGCTAGGGCAGCATTATTAAGCAATTATCAATTTACATAAAATGTGAAATGGTAAATATCAAACTATCTGTCTGGAACAGAAATTATTTATTTTAAATTAGGAAACTGCAGAGAAAAACCAGTAAGAGCTTCACTATTGTTGATATTATTCCTGAAAATGGTCTTGATGATCCAACAAAGAGTTTTTGAAGTAAGCAAGCAATTTAGTTTATTGCATGGTGAATACTGGAAAATCTAAAGATTTAATGTAATTTGGGAGGATTTCGATAAGGTGAATAAAACTGGAGATTAAATGGAATGTTATTGGTCGAAGGAAAGTGTTGCGCTGGAATGTAAATTAAAGAGGTTTGGAATGCAGGGTGGGTCTCCAAACAAAGCATAGGTGAAATTAAATGTTCGCCAGCCCATTTAATGCTGAGTGCCAGTGAAACATGATGCCTTAGTGCAGAAGCCAAATAAGTGTTAGTAATGGTTTCTCTGGGATGGCAGACTCTATAATTTGGTTGTGACGTATTAGAAGGGAATTTGTTCTGAACAAACTGGTAATAGACTGAAACTCTGAATGATGACTCAGATGGTTTAGACATTTCAACTGGAAGTTAAGATTATGCTGAAGAGTATTTGAACATTTGTGTTTAGAAATATTTCTGAGCCAAGGAAGATCTGGTCTTAATGAAGAGGCCTATAAAGCGATTTGATTTTCTTCTATTTTCATAGCAGATGTCAGCCCCATCATCTTTATTTCTGATGTAGCTAAACAAAACACAGAAATTAGCTGGGACCTTTGGGACCCAGTGGGACGGAAAGGCAGTATCAGAAATTGTTACTGAAGGCACTCCCACTCTAGTTCCCAATTGCATTACAAGCTTGTGCCATATGACTAGAATTGGGCTTTGAGGCTGTCACTTGACCAAGATACCATTTTTAAAGGAGCTGCCATCATGCAAATAATCTTTGCCTGAGTGATCCTCCCTGCAACTATCTTGAGAAGTCTAAGGCCATCAATATTTAGGCATTCACCAACTCCCTTGCCCTCAATGTCATCAGCCCAACAATCAAGAACCATCTCAGAATCCATGATGCCCGTGGCAAAAGGGCCCTGCAGTCTGACTGGGACAATTTACCAATGCTGCCCAGCCCAACCCTTCTATGGTGCCTCTGTAGTGATCCCCCAGCCTGGAATACAACCTCATCAGGGGGCCTTGAACAATTTGTCTTTTAAATGTTGTAACTGTACCTGCATCCACCACTACCTTCGGCAATCATTCCACATGCTAATCGTTCTCTGTGCAAAAAATTGCCCTTCCTGCCCTTTTTAAATCTTTCTCCTCTTGCCTGAAAATTACACCCCTTAGTTTTTAACTAGCCCACTTTTGAGAAAAGACCTTTGCTATTCACCTTGTCTATGCCTTCCACACTCCAGTGAAAATAGTCTGAGCCCATCCAACCTGTCCTTACACTTCAAACCCTCCATTCCTAGCAACATCCTGCATAACTTGATTAGGGAGCTTAAGGTGAATGAACCTCCTCAGGGGCAGTGACCGTAAGGGGATAGAATTCACCCTGCAGTTTGAGAGAAAATCTGGAATCTGATGTGAATGTATTACAAATGAGTAAAGGTAAAACAAAGACATGATGGAAGAGCTGGCCAGAGTTGACTGAGGGGAGACCTTAGCAGGGAAGATGGTGGAGCAGCAATGGCAGGAGTTTCTGGGGCTAATTCAGAAGGCACAGCAGAAATTCATCCTAAGGAAGAAGAAGCATACTAAGGGGAGGGTGTGGTACCATGGGTCACAAGGGAAGTTAGGGACAGCAGAAAACCGAAAGAAAAAGCATACAATGTGGTGGAGATTAATGGGAAGCCAAAGGACTGGGAAGTCTTTGAAAACCAACAGAGCATAACATTAAAAAAGTAATAAGGGGAAAACAGATGAAACATGACAGTAAGCTAGCTAGCAATATAAAAGATTGTAGAGTTTATTGGGATATCTAAAAGGCAAGGGTGGGCATTGAACATCTGAAAAATGAAGCTAGAGAAGTAGTAATGGGGAACAAGGCAAAGGCAGCAAAATGAATAGGTACTTTGCATCAGTTTTCATTGTGGAAGAGAACAGCAACATACTAGAACTTATAGAGATTCGGGGGCAGAGGTAAGTGTAGTGGCCATTAGTAAGGAGAAGTTGCTGGGGAAGCTGAAAGCTTTGAAGGCGGATAAAACACACAGACCGGATGGATGACATCCCAGATTTCTGAAGGAGATGGCTGACAAGCATGTAAAGGCATTGGTGGTGATCTCTCAGGCATCACTGGAGCCAGGGAGGGTCCCAGAGGACTGCAAAATGGCTAATGTAACACACCAATTTAAGAAGAGAGGGAGGCAGAAGATGGGAAATTATGGGATGGTTAGCCTGACCTTGGTCGTTGGTAAGGTTTTAGAGTCCATTATTAGGGATAAGATTGTGGAGAAAAATATAGCCTTAATCTAGACAGGGAAGGGCTTCAGAAATCTGAAACACAAAGAACTTGGGAATTCTACTTAAGGCTTCTCTTAAGGTTAACATGCAGTTTCATTTGGCAGATGGAAGGTAAACACAATGTTAGCACTCATTTCAAGAGGGCTGGAATACAAGAGCAGAGAATTGGGCAGAGCCAACATTGATTTACAGAAGAGTAGCACAGTGGCTCAGTGGTTAGCGCTGCTGCCTTACAGTGTCAGGGACCTGGGTTCAATTCTAGCCTTGGGTGACTGTCTGTGTGGAGTTTGCACATTATCCTTGTATCTGCATGGTTTTCCTGCAGGTGCTCCCAGTTTCCTCCCACTGACCAAAGGTGCACAGGCTAGGTGGATTGGCCATGCTAAATTACCTGTAGGATTCAGGGATGTGTAGGTAAAGTGGATTAGTCATGGGGAATACGAGGACGGGGAGCAAGGGGGCGGAAGCTGGGTAAGCCTGGGTAGGATGCTCTCTGGAGAGTTAGTGTGGACTTGTTGGGCCAAATGGCTTGTTTCCACACTGTAGGGATTCAATGAAAGATGTACTGCTGAAGCTGTATAAGACTCTGGTCAGACCACGTTTGGAACATTGTTAGTGGTTTTAGGTCCCCTTTCAAAGGAAGTATATGCTGGCATTAGAGGGGGTCCAGAGACAATTTTCAAGAATGATCTCAGGGATGAAAGACTTGTCAACTGAGGAGCAGTTGAGGACTCTGGGTTGGTACTTGATGGAGTTTAGAAGTTTCCGCATTGAAACTTATAGGATACAGAGAGACCTGAATACAATGGACATGGAGAAGATGTTTCCACTAGAAGGAGATTCTAGGACCCGAGCGCACAGCTTCAGAGTGAAGGGCAGACTCTTTAGAACTAAGATGAGGAGGAATTTCTTCAGCCAGCGGGTGGTTAATTTGTGGAACTCATTGCCACAGAGAGCTGTAGAGGCCAATTTATTGAGTACATTTAAGACAGATTCTTGATTGCAAAGGGATCAATGACATACTAGGAGAAGGCAGGAGAAAGGGGGTGGCAAAACATATCTGCCACAATCGAATGGGCCGAATTCTACTCCTATGTCTTATGATCTCATACGCAAATGACTCACCATCTTTGGCCAGGTTCTGCTATTGTTTGGTGTTTCTGGAAAAATTACAGTGGGACTGAGAATGAGTGTATTAATAGTTATGTTTTTGGGTGAGGCCACAGGGATTAACTTGCTGTGAGGGGTGTTAAGGTCTCAGTAGTGTCTGTGAAAGCAGAAATTGTGTTGGCAATGTGAATGCCTATCTATTAGACAATGTATAAGCCATGCTTAATTTGTGATGGGGATGCAGTTACAGGGAATTGTTTGTGTGGTGGGATTACGTCCAGCCAGTAAATTTCTTGCATCCTGTTAGACATTTTCTGGGATTAGGGTTAAGGCTTCTGGATGAAAACTCCTGGGTGGTCTCCTCCTACGTGATCATGTCAGCTGACTCTGTGTGGGCTCCTTCCCTGCTGGGAGTAAAGGAAACCACTCCTTTATCTTAGATCTTTGAACAGAGCGGCTTTAGAGAAGATGGATTTTCTCTCCCTAGTTCATTGAGACATCCATCCACATTTAGTTCTCTCCCAGCCCATGAAGGCACAGCTTCAGCAGAAGTGGCAGAGTGCAGGCTACAAATACCGCTCCTGCTCCTAATTACCTGATTGAAAGTCCCAGCCTGCATTTAGCATCAGTAGGCCTGTTTAAATGGTGATAATCACCAATTAATACAATACATCTATAGTCTTATGCTCTGAATTTCACTCTTTCAAGCAGGCATTTCTTGTGAACACTGCACCCATTGAATTCTTACTTGTCCAAAGGAACTCCCTCAACTATTTTTCCTAATCAACCTGTTCAGGCTGTTATTACACGCTTTTGGAACAGGTGGGACTTGAACCTCGGCTTCCCACTCCTGAGCAAGGGACATTATCACTGCACCACAAGAGGGCCTCAGAGCTTGCTCAGTCTGATTGATGAAAGAGACTTGCTGGTACAGTGGCACAGATTTCCTGTAGAGGACGCTGCACTGTAAAAGATGACGGATTGGGGGAAAGCTCAAAGGAAGTTTGAGTAGTGCTCAGAGAAATGACCAGTTGGTACCGTTCATCCCCACTGCCATCAAAATCTGGGCTGAATTTAATATGCAGGTTAATAGGCAGAGTGCAAGGAATCAATAATAGCTCTCTTAAGTGACCTTGCTGCATTCTTTGAAGTGGATCATCTTGTATTGGTCCTCATCTTCACCCAGTTCTCAATTGTGGCTTCAAGCAGTTGTGAGTCTGCAACAGTGGCCAGAAGTATTGAAAACTAACCCTGCAGTGCTTAACCCTACCTTGTAGTCTTGTACTGTTGTAATGCAGGAAATTCCATTTGAACAAGCTTCCATAATCAGCAACTATGATAATGACCAGATAAACTGATCTTGTGATGGTGTTTGGATGATAAATATCAGCCGGGACATTGGGAAAAACTAAAAGTAAGGGCAAAGCTTGACATAATCCTACTGGACTTTGGGCCTGCTCTCTCATTAGAGAGAGAGAGAGAGGGGGGCTGGTGGTGGTTAACCTCAGAGTCATTATGCCTCAGGTGAGGGGAGAGGTTGAGAGAGAGTCCTTTGTGGTAACCTCCACCAGAGTTGGAATTGAGTCCACACTGTTAACATCACTTTGCTTTGAAAACCAGACACATATCAAATAACTAAAATAATACAAAATACTGCAGATGTTGGATATCTGAAACAAAAGTAGAATGTGCTTTAGAAAGCTCATCTGACTCGAAATGTTAACTTTGTTTTCTCTTCACTGATGCTGCCAGACCTGCTGAGTTTCTCCAGCAATTTCTGTGGGCACTTGGAATGATTCCTCTGTGCTTCTTCAAAATTGGGCCATTGGAGTTTTGCATCTAACCAAGCAGGCAGAGAGTATCGGCTTAATATTTCATCTGAAATATTGCACTCAGTGCTACATTGGAAGGTTGATTTTAGTGCACTCACACTGTGGAGTGGAGTGTGAACCCAGAGACTCAGAGGCCAGAGTGCTATAACTGACACAACACATACCAACAACCTCTGAAAATCAAAGTCCCCATATCAGGCCTTTGGATGCTGAACCTCACCCTCGCGCTATTGGCACAATTCCATGTATGAAATCCACCCACATTGAAAAGTGTGCATATCTGTCAGTAATTCAACCATTGTAGGCATCATCCAAACAGATTGCATGACATTCAATTACTGAAAGGAAATAAGATGCACAAGTGAAGGCATCAGAAACAGGAGGTGGGAGAAGCATGTCTGCATGTCTTAAATAACATGGATAAGGTGGTGCTGACCTCAAAAGGAAAGGCTATTTCAAAGGCTATGAAGATGAGAATATTTACCTATATAATCCTCCTTCTCAGCCTACTTTTTGCTTCTTCCAGAATCTCTTCTGATTGAAAGGTTGCAGTTGCTGTAGCCATACAATTCTTACTTTCTTTTCTGCCCTCACCAATAATCTAATTTTGCTTTAAGAAAACGACCCGTAAAAGCAGTGGAGGAAGACCAAGAAGACAGATGAAGATACACCTCTCACTTATCGTTATCAAAGAACTCTATACCTGGGTGGTATTGATTTAATATATTGTATAAGGTTTGGGGAGAAAGGTTTGTAACAACACTTGTGAACAGATTGATTACGAAGGAGCTACAGATTTGCTGCATTCAATCTGTTGGGATATGATAATGTTGTACAGGAAGAAGGAAAACTAAAGAGTTGGAGGAGAGTTCTTATGGCGCAATGGTAGTGCACCTATCTCTAAGCCAGGAGGACCATCTACTTCAGAGGTATGTAATAACGTCCCTGCACAGGTTGATCAGTACAATATGTAAGGGTTGAGAAGTGTGTAATAACATCTCTGAACAGGTCGATCAGAAATGTCTAAGGATTAGTGGACAATTGAGCAGTATTTTTACTTTCATTCAGGCATTAGTGGGCATCTTTTACTCATTGAAAGTGTGATTGGGATAGTGCAGGCTGTCCTGCACTCGTTCTCCCAGCCATACTCAATACCCAAAGCAAGAATTATTTGGTCGTGTATGTCTGGACGCGACTATTTAACCCAGTGGGGGAGAGGTCCTTCACGCTATTTAATGTTGTGCTTTGCTCTGAAAGTTTAAAAGAAGGCACATGCTGGCAAATGGCAGTGCAGATGTAAAATTCAGCATTGCACATTGATTGGCATCATGATCTGCCAGCTATGCAACCTGCTGAATGGTAGCACGCACTTCTGGTAAATTTCACATCCTTAAGGGAAGTCATGGCACCTAAAAAAGTGGGCACTACTGAGCTCACATTCACCACTACATCTTCTTATGGGAGACAAGTTGGAAGTACTCGCAAATGTTCAAACTGTAAGAGTATAAGTCAATAAAGTAACTTTGAACTTTACCAAAGTCAGTTTATAAGCTTTTATTTTAAAACATGAGTATTAGTTTTCTTCATTTTCATGCAGTTTTAGACAAAATATATGTTTAAACTTGGTCTGGTTACATACTTTATAAACTAACCATTAAGTAATCAACGCAAGATATCAATGAAGTGAAACTTTATCATTCTGCAGTAATACATAAAAAATAGAGAACAATGTTGTAGCATTATATACAAATATACACATTTCAGGAAGATTCTTTCTCTCACATTACTAGTAGCACTCATTAACATATAGTCTTTTCAACTAGAAGGTTATTTCATACTAATGCACAAATTAGTTTGAACCCATTTTTGTAATAAATTCACAGAATGGGTGCTTGATCTGGACTGTAGAGGTAATGGTATTGTATCATTTCTAATCATAACCGAACTACTCACTGTTTGGTTGGAGAGCTTCTGTAAATAACAAATGTAAAATTAATGAATATTTATGAAACTCATCTCATTGAGCATGATTATGTAAATATTATCGTCATAAAGTGTTTAAAATTACACTTTATAACTTTACATATTGAAAGGGCCAACTCAGGCAATAACAAAAAGAACCCAATATCTTGTAACAGGAAAAAAAATCTGCATTTACATAGTGTCTTTCATAACCTCAGTGCTTTACAGCTAATTAATTACTTTCCAAAGTGTTGTTACCATTTGATCATAAACGTTTGAAACAAGTAAGAGACTTAATGCACAGTCCCACAATTCACATCTATACAATTGGCTTTTATATTTAGAACAATATAAATGGCTAACATCAGAGAATTACAACTACTGAATAATAAGCCATTATTTCACCTTGTTGGAAAGTTAAATCTGGAGCTTGTTTCAATTAAACTACCCAAACATTAAGTTCACTATATTTAGTTTCAAAATGTTGGCTGATGCAATGGAAGCTCAAAGAACGTTTTTAGTAAGGTAAGAATTCGAAGAAGATGTTAGAATTCCAATTTTATTTCTGTCTGATGGAGAGATTAAATTTGACTCAGTCATTGAACAGCGCTCTTTTAAGCTTAACACTATACTGTTTCAGTAGTTATTTGAGATGCGGGATGAACAAATACTACCCTGAATGTTGAGCAGCAACGAAGTAAGGGTGCTCACTGTTGATCCTGAAGAAAACTGCCCATAAAGATTTAATGATCTCAGAGGTGGGAATTTCCTTGTACCCTACAACAGTTTAAATCTTATACAAAGTCAAGGGGATCCGCTGGCATCCAACTGTCATGAAGACATTAAGCATGTAGGCAATCAAATAATTTTTTAGTATTCACAAACAGCAAATCAGAAGTTAAAAGCACTTAAAATTAACTTTTAATTTCTTCTTTTAATGTCTGCGAAATGATCAGGTGACTATGTTAAGATAGAAATAAAAATAAAGATAATCAAACTTCCATTTTCTTGATGCTTATAAAAAATGTGCAGTTTTTAACCATTTTGGAACAAAATCTGACATTCCATAAATATAGAATTAGCTTTGCAGAGCCAGTGAGAGTGTTTAACAATAATTACAAATTATTACACTGCTAGAAAGTCAGTTGCACTTCGTTCAACACGATAAAACTTTCCTGGATCTTGTTTTTGGTAAGCCTGGCATGGTTAGAGCAGACATTCCTGTCAATTCATGTTTTTTGGTGCCTTTGGCTCATCCTACAGAGTACAGTCTCATGGAGAGAACATCTAGCTTCTGGCCTGTTCTTCAGATGTCAAAACTTGCAAAGTTGTTGTCAGTTAAAGTGGAGTGATGATGGTGAACACTAACAGATTCGCCATCGTTACCACAGCCAAATCCAGGGAGCAATTTTGTTTTGATCAGAGAAGTTTTTTGCAAAACATATCACCCAGGTGGGAAACAAGAATAAATTTAAAGATTATCCAGCAACATTATGCTGAAAAAAATACAACAAGCTAAGAATGGCAACTGTTTATTTTAATCTTATTTACTTTTTTGCCAAAGTCTGTGCAATGCAGAGTTGCTTGAGGATTAAGGTGATTATGAATCAATTACACTGAACAGTAATGGAAATTTGGCAACAAATAGGCTCTGAAACTACTTGACAGACAAAACACGTAATGTGAAATATAACTGGAAAAGAAAGCTCCTAATTAAATCTGTTCTCCAATCATACCCTTTCTCACATAAATGTACAACAGAAAAAATGACATAGAGCAACGGGATCCAATGAAGTCACAAAGTTGGAAGATACTGTCATATAATAAGGCCAAATTGCAGTCTATCATACATGTCGAAAATTAAAAAAGACAAAACATGTGATCAGTTTAGACTAGTAATTTTTTGTAGGAACTGTCATTGAAACTGGAGGTCCCTGTTTTACAGCTCTTAGACTCTGTTTCACTATTCTCAGATTCAGTAACATACTTAGAGCACAAAAGATTCTGAAAATGCATTTGGAACAGGGATGAGCCATAATAATAAACCAAAGGATCAAGGCAGCAGCTAACACTACCGATGCACACACACAGCATGTAGGCAAAATAGAGATGGTCACTTGGTGCGTAATAAAAATTAAGATAGTGTATGAGCAAAATAATGTTAGATGGTGCAAAGCAGACAATAAAGACAGAAAGCACAATCACAGCCAAACAGATAGCACGTGTTTTCTTGCACTTGTTTGCCACATTTGCTGATTGAAGGGTTGATATAATACATCCATAGCAGAATGAAGTCACAAGCAGGGGAATTACGAAGAGCAGAAAACACAAAATGGGAAAATAGTAGATGGAGTAGCTTTGTAGTGTGGTGAGGGGTAGCACATCATGGCAGGTTGTAATGCCCAGCTCGGTAACATACACTGTTTGCTCAGTGAGGAAAAGTGGTATAGTACCACCAATAGCCACAAGCCACACGACAAGGCAAATTACAACTGTACGCCCCCGGGTCCTCCAGGTAGCAGATCGCATTGGATAGACCACAGCCAGAAATCGGTCAATACTGATGCACATCATCAGCAGAACTGAACAGTACATATAAGCGTAAAAACCACCAGTAACCAATCGGCAGAGGAAAGAGCCAAATCCCCAGTCATTGCCAGAAAAATGGTAAGCGATCTTTAGGGGCAGCATCAGCAGAAATAACAAATCTGCTGATGCCAAATTCATCATGTAAATTATAGTTGGCTTCTTAAATTTCATTCTAAAGTGAATCATTAAGATTGCCACACAGTTGAGAAGCAATCCCAATGCAAAAACAAGGGTGTAAACCGAGGGAATAAATGCAGTCATCCATTGACTGGTTAAGTATTGTTCTGCTGTATTTGAGATGGCTACATGTTCCATGTAGTGTTCTTCGTGGATTTTGTAAGGGATGATGGGTTTATCTTCACGTGATCCAAATCCAGATCCATCAATGAATCCACTTCCATCATACAGGCCTGAACCTTCGCCTTCAATTTTTCTATCAAGATCAAAAACTTCCAAAGATTCATGACTCCGAACAGCTGCAAAGGTTCTGGGACGCATTCCATTCTGTGACGAGTTGCCTGAAAAATAGCAATCAAAGGATGAAATAAATGCTTTCATATATTTCTCTACAGTGAAAATATTCAATTCCATTTACATTAGATTCTGTGCAGTGTTATTTTTGGAAGTGATTGCAAATGTCATATTATCGGGTAATTTCTTTTCTAGAGCAAGGGAGCAGCCAGACGCAAGATGGACCATCAGATATAGTGTTATATTTGGCCACTATACACTTTACATACTTGCACCCTACAATTACCAAAACAGCAATGGGATGAAGACATTTTGGAGCATAGAGGATTGTTAGGACATGGAAGACCCCACCTATAACAGTGGTAGCTAGCAGAAGCTGCAATCATTTCTAAAAGAGAATGAATTGGCATTTTTATTCTGTCAATGGTATGGGGAACAGAGAAAAATATATTCAGAGATAGTGGGAACTGCAGATGCTGGAGAATCTGAAAAATATATAGCCTGCAAAGCCTGCAGAGCCTGCAAAGAGGTGATAGACCCCAACATGATGTAAAATTTTAAGATGTTATGGTTTCAGAGCAAGTTGAAGTAAAGTCTTAAGTGTAATATTAAATATGAATTCACTAATTGCAATTAATAAAGTATTATGACTTTTTAATTCTTGTCCGGTACCCTCCAGATCATTCATTCTTAATAATGTTTTTGTAATGCAAGATCACCATTATTCATCCTTCTCCTTTTTCCTCTATATAAAATCTAACCATTCCTGCTTGAGATTGTTTTCTTCTTTGGAAGCAACTGCTTTGTTCCAGATTTCTTTTGGCTTCTTTTTGCAGCAAAGAACAATTAATTTTGATAAAAAATTCTCATCTTCCCTTGGAATTTCCAGTGCATTGTTGGGTGAGATGCCAAATACTAACTAACTGAGGAAATTGTCATCCAACCAACATTACTTTTAACTGAAACACTCATTTTAAAAAATGATTGCAAAGTATATTGTCTGTAACTTATTTAGTTAATAAGGAAATTCAGTACGCTGGTATGGTAGTCACAGGGGCCAGATTCTATGCACTCAGTGTTCATTGAACACTACTGGCTCTTAATATTGTACAGTTTTCAAGTGTGTCAAGGACTCAGAAGTGGCAAAAGACTTTCTATGGATTAACCACTTCACATAAATTGCTACTCTTCCCCACCTTTTATGAGAAAGGAGAGAACTCTGAATTTCAGACAGGAGATTCCAATCAGGGTGCCTTCAAAAACTTGGAGCTGTACATCCATCTGATAGTTCTGTGCAAGTGCCGAACTGTTTGAGGAAGACAATCTCTGACCTCTTTTCACAGCAGTCAAGTGCTGGTTTCTAAAATTTAAAATCCCAGAACCACAGACAGCTACTTTGATGGGTACTGCCAATCAGTAAGTACATTAGATAAATGTGAGGTTAGGGTGCCAGGAAGGGAGGGTGCCAGATGGTTAGAGAGTTAAAATACTAAGTATGGTGCCAGGTGAGAAAGGGTGGCAAGTGTTTAGGGTGCAAGTTGGCAAGGGGGCTCAGTAGGTGATGCGATGTTCGGGGTGTTTTGAGGTTTGTGAGAGATATTAGAACCAGTGGCAGCAGGGAAGGCAGTTTCAGGGTCTTGGGTGGAGAGCTGATACTTAGGTCTGGTGGCAGGGGAATGGTGGGGGGTGCGGTCTGCAGGTAGGTTGGAGATAGATTGAGCCTGGGTGGGAGAAGTAGGCCATGACATCTGTTGTGGAGGGGGAGGAATGGGCGAATGGGGGAGTAAGCCCACTTCTTTGCTCCTCTTACACGATTCTGCCTTCCCCCTAATCTTTGTCTGTTTGTTTTAATCGTTGAGTTTGCACATGCTGGACCTTAAGCCATAACAAATTAGTCATGAGACTTTGTTGTCGTTTTTTTCAAGAAATCTCACTGGTTACTGTAATTCCTGTGACTGTGTAGCAGCAATTCCTTGGCCATATCTTGTGTTCTAATCATGAAATATAGAGTTGCTGAAATAAGGACTTTGTGGAAAAGTCTCTCTCAAAATATTTGTTAAATCCTTGAAAGAATTATAATTGTTTTGTATGATAATGCATTAGTCATAATAAATATATTGCAGTATCCTTCGTTGATAATGCCAGGTTCTTCAAACGGGAATTGAGTGCAAAGGTAAATATGTGGAATCCAAACAATCACAGGACACGCTGAATCCCACCAATGTTGAATTACTTCTGGAGGAAAAAAAAGTTTGACGCTTCATAACAGGCCAGTGAATTTGTTTCTCTAGCACTGAAGAGCCTTTTATGTCGAAATACTTTTGTATTCATGGCGTGGGGAGGGGTTGATGGGCAGGGGATGTCTAGTGCTTACGGACTAGTTTACTCATAATCTTCTTTAAAAGGGGAGCAACAGCTCTTTCAAGGACAGATTTTCGTAAATGTAATATCTTGCGTTCATGCAATCTCCTATCGCCCAGAGCGCTTCAAGGTCAGTCTCTCGTCTGCAGCGCAGTGAATCAAACATACACACAAATGCGATTATGTCTCCAAACACACACAAAACAACCGCCTATTTACAAAACAACCGCTTTTTAAAGAAAACAGCTGCCTTTTTACAGAGACACTTGCAGACCAGTAACCCTATAACAGCAATCCGTTTTGAAGACAGAAGTGCTAAAACTATATGAAGTAGCACGGTACAATTTGCCGCCAACACAGTAGTGCGGATCGATAACCAACAAGCAGGAGAAAGCCTGCACATGCATCCCCCTACCCAGCCGCCGTGCACACACAGACACAGAGAGCTCATTTTGGCCTCAGTCTGTCTTGGTCTCTAACTCTGAGCTGAGATGTGAAGATACATCAGTGCGCTGCACAGATACTAACCACACTCCCGCCTTCCCATCCCGAAGTTTAAGAGCGTCCGAGTGTAGACTAAATAAACACTGGGGGCAGAGGTTGGGGCGGGGGCAGGAGGAAGCAGATAATGGGCCAGTCTACGGCCGCTCGCTGTTTCCCTAATAAGAGCTGCGCAGATTTCAGAAACTGAATACGACCACAGACTAGTAACGAACATCCTCAATCCCATCATTTTTCTTTACACCGACACCACGGAATAAAGAAAAAGATCTAGGCAGAATACTGCGGCTGCTGACGGTCTGAAATTTAACAAAAAAACATGCTGGCAACATCTGTGATGGCAACAACACAGAAAAGAAATAAAGAAGGATCACATTGGATTGAAAACTGTTTTCAATGCGGCCAGACCCGATGAACTTCTCCAGCATTTTCTGGTTTTTCGTTCAGGACACACAGGAATTCGTTCATTTATGAATTCACTCCACATCTAGAGACTAATACGACGCTATTACCCACAAACTTATAGCGGTTTATAAAATCAGGAGAGGCATACGTAAGGTGAATAACCAAGGTCTTTTCCCTCGGATGGGGGAGTCGAAAACTAGAGGGCATGGGTTTAAGGTGAGAGGGGGCAAAGATTTAAAACAGACATGAAGGACAACCTTTTCACACTGAGGGTGGTTCGTTGTGGAAGGAGCTGCCAAAGAGGTAGAGACGAGTACAATTACAACATTTAAAAGACATTTGGACAGGTACATGGATCGGAAAGGTTCAGAGGCATCTGGACCAAACATAGGCAAATAGGACTTGGTTTGGGAAACTTGGTCAGCATAGACGAGTTGGGCCGAAGGGTCTGTTTCAGTGCTGCATGACTCTATGACTATTCCATTCCAATTGATCCTATTGAACCAATTTATCTTTGTTTTAAACACTTCTACATTTTAATGTAGAGATAACAAGGTGTAGACCTGGATGAACTCAGCAGACCATGTAGCATCAGAGGAGCAGGAAAGCTGACGTTTCGGGTCTGGACCCTTCTTCAGAAAAAAAATTAATATGCATGCATTTAAAATAAAAAGATTTCTTACCAATGTTGAGAGCTGAGATACTGGGGAGCAAGGCGACCCACAACACAAGCTGAAATGTCCAGCCCATCCCGAGTGGAACTTGCTTCAGTTCTCTGAACAATCCGGACCCTGGGTTTAGATGAGAACTGTTACTGTTCCCTCTGAGCGAGAATCTCCAGACCAACTGATAGAAATGATGTGGCGACAGTCTTTTACCAGTCGGGAATGACTCCTTACTTTGTATCTTTTTGCTTTCAGTCCGGACTGTTGCGGAGTTCTGGCTGATATTAGCTCTGTCAGTCTGTGCGTGCGAGTGAGTGAAAGCGGGCTCCCTCTCACACCATTGCCCTGTGGCTACTGCCTCCTCCTACCGCCACCACTCTTTGATTTCACAACTCCGCTATTTCCGGCAGATTGAAAGGAATCACACCGCCCCAGATTATTCCTCCTCCTCCTCTCCAGCAGAACTAATAACTTTTTCCAGTAAAAGCAATATAACCGAGTTTGCAACCGAAACTAAATTATGAGTGTGTATGTGTATTTTAAAAAGTCCTGCAACTTTCAAACTGCAAAATGCCCAGAATGGAGCTGGTTTAAGTTAACCAGACAGCGCCAGTGTAGAGAATTTAGCTATATCTTTTAAGGAATTCAGTTCTATTTCCATGAAACATTTTATTAGAGACTGATTCGTCAGCATTTAAGTGTCCTCCCCTCCACCCGGAGTCTTTCTAGATCCCATTATAGCCAGCCTTACCCCTTTCAGGGGGCAGAGTTGTCAGTTTGTAAAGATCCAGACAAGAATCAGCCACAACCTTTTATCCGGTTGAACGTTTATCCCGCCTCAGGCTTCTTCTCCGAACGGAACAACACGGAGCTGGGAATTGCCGAAATCCAATTACACCTGCATCACCCTGGAGGGCCGGGGTGCTACCGGCCAGGCAGATTGGTGATAGAAAGCATATCGAAACGATAGTGGCGGGGGGGAGTCGGGCGTGAGTGTGCCTTTATTGAAATCTCCAGACCGTGTACAGGGTGAGGCCGTGCAGAGCAGAGTCTAAAATCAAAGAACTGCGGGTACCAAAGGCCTGAAACAAAAACAAAACTCCAGAAATTGTTGGAGAAACTCAGCGGGTCTGGCAGCAACTGGACTCGAAGCGTTACCACTATTCATCTGTCCACAGATACTGCCAGACTTGCTGAGTTTCTCCAGTACCCTCTGTTTCTGTTTCACAGCAGGTAATTGCCTGCTCCTGCCGACCAGACTCTGCTTAGTTTCTCCAGCATTTCCTGTGTTATGTCTTTAAATATACTGCTCTCAGCCATCTTTCTGACCACATTACTCATTCATTACCCAGGAAACTTTGATGCCCTTAACCAATATCACCGTATCTGTACAAAGATAAAAGTTCCTGTTTATGTGGAAGAAAAACAAAAACTGAAATTGCTGGGAAAAAAACTCAGCAGGCCTGGCAGCGTCTGCAGAGAAATCAGAGTTAATGTTTCAGATCCAGTAACCTTCAGAACTGGTTTATGGGATTTTGCTGTGTAGCTATTGGCTGCCATGCCAAACATTCACTTTCAGTGATGGAAACAATTTGCAAATGTAACCTTTGATGCTACCAGAGATAGAGTTAATAAGAATTCTGGCAGGTGAAAGCATCTGATCAGTTTTAGCCATCTCAATTACATCAGACAGAGCAAGTTAGGACAACAACCATCCCAACCCCACACAAAATTCCAGTAAAACTGGATCTTACTGACATTTCATCATCATAAGCCCCGTGTGTCAACCTGCCAGCATTAAAACTGCCTTTTTAGGAGGGTTCGAGATAACAAGACGTGGGGCTGGATGATCACAGCAGGCCAAGCAGCATCATAGGAGCAGGAAAACTTGACGTTTCGGGCCTAGACCCTTCATCAGAAAAT
>JAHRHZ010000012.1:27494405-27504457 GCA_024137785.1 Ginglymostoma cirratum
AGAAGGGTCTAGGCCCGAAATGTCAGCTTTCCTGCTCCTCTGATGCTGCTTGGCCTGCTGTGTTCATCCAGCTCTCCACCTTGTTATCTCAGATTCTCCAGCATCTGCAGTACCTGCTATCTGTGAAACAATTACCTTCTTTGTTGTGCCAGGGTAAGTACCATCATCTTTCTGTTACCTCACACTCACTCTATCACTGCTACTGCACCCATCTGCCACTAAGGCACATGTCTTACCACTCTCACTGTCACATGTAACTTCTTTCCTCACTTGCTGTCATCCACACCAACCCCCACACTACTCACCCTGCATGGCCTTTGGACCTCCTACTCACTTACTCACTCGGAACACCTCACCAATCCTCCCCCCTGCTGCACCCACATTAACAGCTGTGGCAGCTACTTGTATCTCACTCTATGCCTCTCTTTGTCTCATTCCAGGGGGAAAAAGCCCACAATAGGATAAAAGGAGCCAGGATGTGTGGTGGGTTGTTCAACATTTAGTTCCTCACTTCCAATGAGAAGAGGATCCTCACTGTGGCTGCCCCAAGTGCTGACTGACTGTGCCCGAACCCCTGGACTGATACTGGACATTGCTTTTCATATACTATCTTGAGACCTCTTGCCTTTACTGAAAACCACTACCCTTAGATTTTGGGACATCTGATTGAAGTACATGTGGTGTGTTTGATGTATATGCAGCCGGCACATGATGCAGTTGTCAGATTGACACACTGCTGTACAGCAACATGTCCATCCCCCTAACTGATGACAGCTGACAACTGCCTGGCTTTATGTCTGTGCTAAATGTCAAACTGATAGAAATGAGCCTATTTGCTCTGACTGAGGGGAAAGAACACAAAAGTTAAGCAAAACAGGGATGCCATGAGCTTCAAAGCAGACACAAGTTGAGTGAGTGCTAACAAAGTAAGTGAAGATCCCGGAGATGAAACCTGGTCCAAATCATGAGCTAGGTGTCCTTGCAGCAACAGCGCAATGAGAAGCATCAGTGCAGTCCAAAATGCAGTGTTAAAGTGCAGAACCTTACCAATGTAACTGGATTAGAGAGGGGCCATGATAACGCAGCGAAACTGTTATGTTTTGATTACCAAGACCTGTGAACAAGGGTTACGTGTGGTTGATGCTCAAGGAGCATGCTCCGAGATGCTGGTACCAGATGTCCAAGTTGGAGGACCAGAGGAGAAAGCTGTGAGCTGGAGTCAACAGGTAACCACAATGATCTTCACACCAGGAATTGTCAATGTCTATCAATGTGGTGAGATTGAGTAATGATGAGGCTGTTGGGAGATAATCCATGCAAATAGGTCTCTTACTGCTCATTAGTGAGAACTGTGTCTTGTTGTTCAAAACTTGGTTGGAAAATGTAACATTTCACTCTCAACAAAGTTCTCACAGGGCAGCTCACCTGATTTTTCCAACCATGCACACATTGTACAAGGGCTAGGAAGATACCTCCCTGTCTCAACAAATCATAGAAAAGGAAATACTGTGGATGCAAATCTGCAGATGTACTGAACAGGTCAAGCAGAAGTTTCAGACAAGTACAGTGTTAATATTTCAGGTTGAAAACTTTTCAGAATAAATCTCACATGTTACAGAATCACAGGCAAACATATTATTGAAGCACTGGTAGAGAAAGCCTCACTGTCCTACTTCGTTCAATTTATCATTACCAACATACTTTTAATCAATACGTGGACATAACAAAAACCTGTAAACAATACATTAAAAAAAATTCTCCTTGCATTCCAACTGAGCTCTAACTCCAAAGTTCACTTTCTTACTCAATGTTATTTATTTTCCTTTTCTAAACAGAAGGGTTTTGTATTATGTAATTCTCAGCCTGTATGGTCTGTGTTTTTGCTGCTTTCTGGTCATTGTACCATAGACTTCTGGTAACAGTCTGCATCTGTTTTATATTTTAGATGCACAGCCTTTCTAAGTTACTCTTGGCATGTTCCATAACAGATGAAAACATGTTCTCAATTGGCTCTGAGTAGGTAAATTCATCATAATCCCAGAGGACCATAGGGAAGCTCTCTCACTGGAGAGACCTTAAGGTCATAAGATATAGGAATAAAGTTAAACCATTCAGCCCCTCATGTCTGCTCCACCATCTGACCATGGCTGATATGTTTCTCAACCACATTCTCCTCCCTTTTCCTTGTAACCTTTTATTCCCTTGCTAATCAAGAACCTATTTCGATTTGTCTTAAATACACTCAATAAGTTGGCCTCCACAGTCTTATGTGGCAATGAATTCCACAGATTTACCATTCTCTGGCTGGAGAAATTTGTTCTCATGTCAGTTCTAAAGGGTTGGCCCTTTACTCTGAGGCTGTACCCTCAGGTCCTAGTCTCTCCTACAAGTGGAAACCTTACCATGTCCACTCTAAATCGGTCAATACTGATGCACATCATTAGCAGAACTGAACAGTACATATAAGCGTAAAAACTACCAGTAACCAATCGGCAGTGTTCTATAAGTTTCAAGGACAATGGTGGTTTAATATAAGGATCACATGCTTCAGACAAAGGGCAAGGTTGAGAAACTGGGGCCTTCATGATGATCTCAGCCAGTTCAGGAATTGAACCCATGCTGTTAGTATCACTCTGCATTGCTAACCAATCATCCAGCCACCTGAGCTAACCAGCCCCAAGTAAAGACAACACTGAATAGCCAAATTAAAAAGAACGGTTTATTCTCGACAATACTTAAAATACTTTTGCAGCTATTGAAATTCATGAGTGAATTACAATCCATATGAATCACAAACTTAAAAAGGAAGGCAGAGTAAGGACACACAACAGAATGGAACTTATGTGACCGCAGCTTTTAAAGCAGTATCATTAGGAAACTAGACTGTGGTTATCTTCCCTTCTCTTCTTAGAAAGCAATTTAATTTGGTCCAGTCTGTGGGTTAGTACTTTGTGGCATACGTGCAAAATGCCAATAACGTAAGCTACTGTCAATAATTGAATTACTCATGATAATGTGGTCTGATTTTAATAGAGGTGTAACCCAAATTTGTCAATGTTAAAACATAGAGGTTGTTAATAGCACCACAAATTAAGACTCAAGTTTGTTCAGCAATATTTCTAAAGCTATGCCCACAGGTGTACACAGGGAAAGAATATGAAGAACAACACAGACTAATTGGACCTCCTCCAGCTGCCTGATACTATGCGTAAATCAGCTTTACCTTGTAACATTATCAAAAATAAGTTAGCACATATGCATCATGTGATTAATTTATGTTAACATTACTGTAATTGCAATGACTGGGAGTTGTTTATTGTTTTTCTTGACTACTATCAGACTCCATAGGATAAAGGAGAATTTGTAACCGGCTCTTAAAGATTGATGAGGCATAATAATAAATCAGAGGGTCAAGGCAACAGCTCACACTGCCAATAGACACACACAGCATATATGCAAAGTAGAGTGAATCACTTGGTGCATGATAAAAATTAAGATAATGTATGAGTAAAATGATGTTCGTTGGTGTAAAGCAAATAATAAACACAGAAAGCACAAGTGTAGCAAGAAAATAAGCACGTGACTTTCCACACTGGTTTGTCTGATTGGCTAAATGAAGGGTTGAGATAATACATCCATAGCAGAATGAAGTCACAAGCAGGGGAATTACGAAGAGTAGAAAACACAAAATGGGAAAATAGTAGATGGAGTAGCTTTGTAGTGTGGCGAGGGGTAGCACATCATGGCAGGTTGTAATGCCCAGCTCGGTAACATACACTGTTTGCTCTGTGAGGAAAAGTGGTATAGTACCACCGATAGCCACAAGCCACACGACAAGGCAAATTACAACTGTACGCCCCCAGGTCCTCCAGGTAGCAGATCGCATTGGATAGACCACAGCCAGAAATCGGTCAATACTGATGCACATCATCAGCAGAACTGAACAGTACATATAAGCGTAAAAACTACCAGTAACCAATCGGCAGAGGAAAGAGCCAAATCCCCAGTCATTGCCAGAAAAATGGTAAGTGATCTTTAGAGGTAACGCCAGCACAAATAACAAATCTGCTGATGCCAAATTCATCATGTAAATTACGGCTGGTTTTGTCAATTGCATTTTAAGGAGGAATATTAAGATTGCCAGCAGGTTTAGAGGCAAGCTTGCAGTAAAAACAAAGGTATAAACAAAAGGAATCACTATAGTTGTCCAGGAACCCATTAGATATAGTTTTGCTGTATCAGAAACTGTCACTTCGATGACTGAAGGTTGCGAGAGATGCGTAACATTAAGTCCATGTCTTGGTAAATGTCTTGATATGTTCTGCTGTGAGTCATTGATCATGTTCCCCTGATTTCCAGTATTACCAGCAAAGCTTTTGGCTATGTTGTTGCTCTCATGTCTTGATTTCCTATCTGAAAAATAAGAGAACACTATTAAGTACTTAATTTAACACTCTTTAATAACAGAAAGAAGACAAAAGAGCAGGAAAGAATCATATAGCCTCTTATGCTTGCTCTACGATTCAATAGGATCATGGGATGAACCTTTACATTGACATTTTGACCTCTTCCCACAGCATTTCTCCCACCAACACCCAATCCCCTCCCCCCAACCAAACCACCCTACCCCGCTTCCCACTTCTCCGTGACTATGATGGAAAAAAATTGGAGCCTTAACCATCACTGCCAGGTACAACATCATTCAAACATTACATTACAGCAAGAACTCAGGCTCCTTGCTTACCGAATGAAGGCCAGTTGGCTGGATGATAGTGTGGATTAGATGTGCGTTGCCCATGGTGGAGGTTGTGGTGCTATTAATCGGACCTACCTTTGGGCACAGAATGGAAGAAGGTAAGGAACCAAAACTACACACGGTACTCTGGTTACTGTTTCACCCTATTTAATTACAGCAAGACCTTCTAGTACTTCAAACCTTTTGCAATAAAGGCTAGCATACAATTTGCCTTCCTAACTCCCCTGGGTGGGAGCGTGAATTATGAGGAGGATGCAGAGATGCTTCAGACAAGGTTAGCGAATGGGCAATACATGGCACGTGAAGTACGATGTGGATAAATAGGAGGTTATCTACATTGGAGCAAAAATAGGAAGAAAGATTATTATCTGGATGGCGACAGATTGGGAAAGAGGAAAGCACAATGTTCTTGTACACCAGCTGCTGAAGGCAAGCATACAGGTGCAGCAGGCGGTGAAGAAGGCAAATGGTACATTGGCCTTCACAGTGAGAAGAGTTTGAGTACAGGAGCAGGAAGGTCTAGCTGCTATTGCACAGGATGAGACCATATCTGGAGTATTTTGTGCAGTTTTGCTCTCCTTATTCGAGGAAGAATGTTCTGGCTATGGAGAGAGTGCAGCAAAGGTTTGCCAGACTGATTCCTTGGATGGTAGTGCCATATTCGTTGGAGTTTCAATGAACAAAGGGGGATTTCGTAGAAATCTATAAAATAGGATTAGATAGGGTAAATGCAGGAAGGATGTTCCTGATCACTGGGGAGTCCAGAACCAGGAGTCACAATCTAAGGATACGGGGTAGGCCATTGAAGATGGAAATGAGAAGAAATTACTTCACCGAGAGAATGGTGAGTTTGTGGAATTCTCTGCCACAGAAAGCAGATGAGGCAAAAACACCAAATGTTCAAAGAAGGTCTTAGATATAGTTTTCAGGGCTAAAAGGGATCAAAGAGTATGGGGAGAAAATGAGAAGAGGGTACTGAGTTCAATGATTAGCCATGACCCTACTGAATGGCTGAGCAGGCTCAAAGGGCTGAAATGTCTACTTCTCCCACAAATTTCTATCTTTCTGTGTTTAATTCCTCATTGTACCTGTACAATAACTTTCTGTTTTGTAGCTTCACTATGTTGACACATTATTTCAGGTAATTCACACCGAAGTGTATCTGCATTCTCCACACAGCTCATCCTCCCACCTGGCTTTATGTTATGTGCAAACTTGGAGATACTGTATTTATTTCCCTCATCTAAAATTATTAAATTACATTGTGACTAGCTGGCATTGATCACTGTGCTACCCCACCAGTTACTGGTTCTCACTCAGAAAATAACCCATTTATCCCCACTCTTTGTTTCCTGTCTGCCAACCAGTTCTCTAATTATGTCAGTACACTATCCCCAATCTCAAGGTCTTCAGGTTTACATGCTAATCTCTTATGTGGGACCTTACTAAACAGCTATTGGAGGTCCTAGTAAACCACATCTACTGGTTACCCCTTATCAACCCTGTCGTAAATCCATGGTGACTTTGTCCAATCTTATCTCTTTTTCTCATGTGCTCTGCTATTAAATCTTCTGCAATGGAGTCTAGCATTTTCTCTCCTACTGATGTTAGGCTTGTCTACAATTGTCTATGACTTGTCTACAATTCCCTCTTTTCTACCTATTTCCTTTTTTAAATAGTGGGGTTACATTAACTACTCTCCAATTCATGGGGACTGTTTCAGAGTCAATGTAGAATTTCGAAAGATGATCACCAATGCATCCATAATTTCTAGGATCACTTCCTTAAGTACTCTCAGATGTTGATTATGGGGATTGGCCCCTAATCCCATCAATTTCCCCAACGTCATTTTCCTACTGATACTGATTTCCTTCAATTCCTCCCTCTCACTAAACCCTGTGTTCTCCAATATTTTTGGGATGTTACTTGTGTCCTCCTTTGTGAGGGCAGAACCAATATATGTACTTAATTGGTGTTCCATCCATTTGTTCACCATTGTAACTTACTGTTTCTGATTGCACGGGACCTACATTTGTCTTTGATAATTTTTTTTTTATTTTCACATACCTGTAGATGCTTTTACAATCAGTTTGCATGTTCCCCACAAACTTACGCTGGGTCCTCTGTTTCTCCCTTCTTAAATCAATCCCTTTGTACTCCATTGCTGAAATCCTAAGGATTGTTACCTTTTTTTGGCCAATTAGCATGCCCCCTCCTTGGATCGAATACTACCTCTAATTTCTTTTGTTAGCCATGGATGGGCACCCTTTTCCATTTTATTTTTGTGCCTGACAGGATTGAAAAATCTGCATGTGATCTTAAACTGTTTGCCATTGCCTATCCACTGTCATCCTTTAAGAAACATTCCCTAATCTATCATAGCCAGCTTGCATCTCATTGTAGTTTCCTCTATTTAGATTCTGGAACCCAGTCTCAGAATCAGCCACATCACTCTCCATCCTAATGGAGAATTCTATCATATTACAGTCACTGTTCCCCAAGGGGCCCTTACACTGCTAGATTGCCCATTATTGCTCTCTCATTACACAATGCACAGTTTAGGCCTGTTCTCTAATTGGTTCCTCAATATCTTGATCCAAAAAAACCAACTTGTACACTCTCCATGGACTCCTCCCCCATGATATTGTTACCAGTTTCATCTGTCCAATCTATAATTACAGTTGTACCTTTATTGCCTACACCTCTAATATCCTGTTTAATCCCTTCCCCAACATTACCACTATAGTTTGGGGATCTATATAGAATCCCTGCTATCATTTTCTACCCTTTGATGTTTCTAAACTCTATCCATACAGAATCCACATCACCTGAGCTAACATCCTTCCTCATTATTGTATTAATGTCCTCCTTAACTAGCAATGCTATCTCCTTGTCTGTCCTTTAAAAAACTGAATACCCCCAGATATTTAGTTCTCATCCCTGGTCACCCAGCAGCCACATTTCTGGAATCCCGACTACCTTGTATGAATTTGTATCTGTTTGTGCAACTAATTCATCCACTTTATTGTGATGCTAGATCTTGAATTGCTACATCAGTTCCAAGTGTATGCCATTTAGCCTGGTGATGGTGTCAGCTAACATGATGGAGAACATCCTCAAAGTAAAGATCATCTCCACAAGGACAGTGATTATTCTTATTGATATTGTCGTGGAAGGCACATCTGCGGAAAGCAGCTTGGTGAGGATTTAGTTAAAGTTCTTCACCTAGAGAGTGGTGAGCCTATAGAATTTGCTGCTAAATCATTGAATTTTTCAAGAAGCTAGAATTTAGTATTTAGACTAAAGGGATGAAAGCGGGAAGAGGGTACTGAGTTGAATGACCAATCAAGATCATATTGAATAGCAGAGCAGATTCAAAGGACCAAATGACCTACTCCTGCTCCCCTTTTCTATGCTTTCCCTCCTGTTGGTTCCTTTGTCACTAGTCACAGACCCAGTCATTGAGTAGAAAGGTTTAGGACTGCGCCAGCTAAGTTAACAGTAGTGCTGTACAGCTATTCTTGGTGATTGACATTAAAGTCCCTCCTTCATGAGTACATTTTATGCCCTTGACACCCTCAGTACTTCCTCTAAGTGTTGTTCAGCATGGAGGAGTACCAGTTCATCAGCCAAGGGAAGCGGTACATAGTAATCAGTGGGAGGTTTCCTTGTCTATGTTTGACCTGGAGCCATAAGGCTTCATGGGATCCAGAGTCAATGTTGAGTACTCCAAAGGTAACCCCCTCCTGACTGTATACTACTGTACTTCCACTTCTGCTGAGTCTGTCAGTGGGAGTGTTCATGTCCAGGGTTGGTGATGGTGTTGTCAGGTTTGTTGTGTCTAAGTCTCCTCCATATGAATGACTATGTCAGGCTTTTGCTCAACCAATTTGTGGGACTGCTCTCCCAATTTTGGCACAAGATCATTGGAATTAGTTATGGAGACTTTCTAGGGTCAACAGGGCTGTGTTTACTTGCTGTTGTTTCCACTGCCGTATTCGATGTCAGGTAATCTTTCTAGTTTCATTCCTTTTCTAAGACCTTTTAGAAGCAGATACAACTGAATGGGTTGCTAGATCTATCAGATGGCAGTAAAGAGTCAACCACATTGCTGTGTGGGCTGGAGTCACATGTAGGCCAGATCAGATAAAGATGGTTGTTTATCTTCCGTCAAGAAAAGAAATTAATAAAGAAATAATAATTAAAACTATGAATTAATAAATCTTTTTTCTCATTCAGGTATTTTTCAAAGTTCCTTACCGTTAGTTGTAACGTATTTTAAAATGTCACATTCTCCTTACTCGTTGAATCTTTTCAGCTCAGTTCTTGAAGTGACATTTAGAAGCTTGCTACTGCAATCCAAAATTAATCCCACTGTTCCATTCTCTTCCTGTAGCCCTGTATTAGCAGCCACTTCCAATATTTATCTGCCCAGCTCTCAAAAGATGCATTCGTCTCTATCCCTGCTCTGGACTCTTACAATCTTGCAGAAAACAAAAATTCCTGTCTCCTCACTTTCTTGGTGACTACATTAAATGGTTGTTGCTTCATCATGAACACCCCAAACATCGAAAATTTCCTTTCCATACTGATCTAACAATTCTTCACTATTTTTCTAAATAGATTTTCTAAATCTATTCTGACAAAGATCACAATATTTCAAGTAAGTCTCAGGAGTGAGATCTGACATGACAAGACAGGCCAAAATGCCTAATATGCAACCTTAAATATTTTACTAAGTAATTTCTTGCTAAGCACTAATCCAACTGCATGAACATGCAACTGTGCAATATATCCTGGCAACTGTTGACAGACAGGTTCCAAACGGTGAATAATCATGACCAAAACAACTTTTATGTAAATACAGGGAGTGGCTGTAATGATTTTACATTTAAAACAGTTAGGATCTGGCCATCTATTCCTGAGTGAGTGAAATAGAATTGTCCAATTATTTGAAGAGGGCTACCAAAAGACAAAGGACAGTGAAAGTGAATAGCTCCAGTTGATGTGTCAGGCACAATGGAACACCTCATTTTCCACTTGGGGACCCTACGCTCCCCTCCCCCCGGACTCAATATTGAGTTCAATAGTTTTAGGGCCTAAAATCTCCCATGTCTCAGCCCCCCACCCCACACCCCAAGCCTTGTTACCACAGAGCCTGCCATTACACACCCCCTGTTGTTAGTCACTAACAGTCCCCATTAACAACTACTCATCTTCCCAGATAACAAGGTGTGGAGCTGGATGAACACAGCAGGCCAAGCAGCATCATAGGAGCAGGAAAGCTTGACGTTTC
>JAHRHZ010000012.1:27504857-27515930 GCA_024137785.1 Ginglymostoma cirratum
GAAACGTCAAGCTTTCCTGCTCCTATGATGCTGCTTGGCCTGCTGTGTTCATCCAGCTCCACACCTTGTTATCTCGTATTCTCCAGCATCTGCAGTTTCTATTATCTCTGATACTCACCTTCCCAGCCTGATCATTAGCAACTCCTTTGTCTGTCCAACTGTCTTTCTCTCTTTGGATTCTATCCTATCGTCTACTCCCTACCCCACCCACCTCCCTACTTTCTGCATATAAACTGACATTTTCCCAGCCATCATCAGGTCTGAGGAAGGGTCACCGGACTCAAAACGTTAACTCTGTTTTCTCCTTCACAGATGCTGCCAGACCTGCTGAGCTTTTCCAGCAACTCTGTTTTTGTTCCTGATTTACAGCATCCGCAGTTCTTTTGGTTTTTACAATGCATTTGATGCCTCTTGTGCTGTCAAGATTAATTCAGCAAATTGGAGCATTCTTGCTAGAAGGTTTCTCACCACTCATTTCAAGTTTTGAACCTGGATTCTACATCACTTCAATGTAGTGCTGATGGACTGCTGCATTATCAAAGTTGCCACTTCTAGATAAAGTGTCAAACCAAGTGACATATGTGCCTCCCTGTAAATATAAAACATGGTACAGTGATATGCAGGGAAAAGAAGGGAATTCTGCAGTGTTGGGAACAGCCATCACCACTAAAATAGATGAAAGGGTATTTATCTTAATGCAGTCACAGCACCTTGCTGGCATAAATGGGACTGCAAGAGGCTATTTAGCCACATGAGTCTGTTCCACTATTCTGTGAGATTATGCTTGGTCTAATTTCTTCTATCCCTTTTTGCCCCCAAATACAGTCATAGAGTCATACAGCACGGAAACTGACTCTTCGGTCCAACCAGTCCATGCTGAACATAATCTCAAACTAAACTAGTCCTACCTGTCTGCTCCTGGACCATATCCCTCCAAACCTTTCCTATTCATGTACTTATCCAAAATATCTTGCAAATGCTGTAATTGTACATGCATCCACCACTTCCTCAGGAAGTTCATTTCACATGTGACTCACCTGTGTAAAAGATTTGCCCCTCATGTCTTCTTAAAATCTCTCTCCCTTCACCTTGAAAATGTGCCCCCTGGTCTTGAGATCCCCCATCCCAGGGAAAGGACAACTACCACTAATTCTATACCCCATTATTTTATAAATCTGAAATGTACAAACACTTCTGGTTAACAGAAATTTATCAAACTAAGGTTTGAAATTAACAATGCACTCAGCAGCAATTGTCTTTTACAAAAGAAAGTTCTGAACATTGTGTGGAAGATTTCCCAGCTCCCCCCAGCTAATTTTAGTCCCAAAAGGACTGGGTCTAATTTTAAGCCCTTGACTAATGGAAATAGTTTCTCTCTTTCTAACTTACCAGTTTCCGTGAACACTTTGAAAACTTTGATCAAATCAGCCCTTAACTCCTTGACATTCCAGGAAATATGGTCCTGGTTTGTGCAAGGTTTACTCACGAGTTTACTTTAATGATGTCACTGCTTACTTCCTATGTTTATCAATAGTGACTACTCTTCACATGTTAATTAGCTTAAAAATATTGGTTGAAGTCCTGTTGATGAGCATTATGATATTAATGCAATACTTTGAAAAATGTCCATGATTCTTTGAGATTATCCTTTTGCTCTGAATGACATTATCAAACATAACCATAAACAGGAACTTCTGCAGCAGACCAGACCAGAATTATTTCTCTGCTTTTTAAAGGTGACAGCTGGGAGAACATAGGAACATTAGAATAGGAAGTGGCCATTCAGCCCATTATGTCTGCCCTGCCAATGCATCAGGTCGTGGCTGATCAAACACTTCAATATCTTTTACCCACTCAATCCCCATAATACTGAAAACTACTGATAATCAGAAATCTATAAACCTCAACGTAAGCATACTCCAAGACTGAGCTCCCACAGCCCTCTTCATAACCTTATGAAGCCTTTAACTAGCAGTAAATGTAACAGAGAAGGGTCCAAGTGCTTTCTCTGAGTGGGAGTTCAGTAGAGGAATAATGTGTTATCAATTACATTTGGAAAAGCTTTGAAAGTTAGCGATGTAAAACATCATAAGCAACATCATATACCACCTTCCACCAGAAATTCATACATTTCATTCAGAACCGGTACCTGTAGTAATTGTAACAAGGTCAGTTAGGCAGATCACATAGAATATGAGATCCCTGATAGGGGCTGTTGATCTGGTCCAATCAGGGAGCCCTGGGTGACAGATGTAAACAGGAGTGTCAGAGGTCCTGTTCACTCTGAGAAAGCCCGACCTGTGTCAAGTATAATGCACTTGTAAACAAAGGGTGACCTTGGTGACTGGATACCTGCCTCTGTGGAGTTATTTCAGCATCTCAGGGCTATATTCCAGTGTGATACCCACTACTTATGCCCTCTTTCCCCCTCGGGTATCATGTGGTTCAACCGAGGCAGTTTAGTTGAAGATTTGACTCCAGTTTGAATTTGTAAATTCTCGTGCTTGTTTTTGCCTGTATTTCTGACCGCCCATTCTCGCAAATAAACGGGTGAAAGAAGGGTCCAGACCCGAAACGTCAGCTTTCCTGTGCTCTGATGCTGCCTGGCCTGCTGTGTTCCTCTAGCTCTACACCTTGTTATCTTATGAAAGGCTAATGTTGCCCGAGGTTACAGCGTAAAAACAAAAATCAATGATTTTTAACATCTTTTAAATGGGGTCTCGCACCACCAGTACACAGCACGAGCATAAACTAATTAGAACGTCCGGGCTACCTTAAACTTGCTTGTGTTAAAATGAACTGGGACTGTGATGCTGGGATAAAGGACCATGTTCAATCTGTTGTCTTTGATATAGTACGCGGAAGAAAATATAAAGCGTGAGATAATATATTCCCCACAAAGGGAGCGGCTGGTTCTGGTCAATAGACTGCACTCTGCTGAATACAGAGGACTAACTTGGAGCTAATCTGGTTCTGGTTTTCTGTCCCATTAACTGTGCTGAAATACCAGACACATCCTGACCCCGTTTCCATCCCCTGTTCCCCTGTCCTCAGGCTGATTTCTTACCAGTTTTGAGAGCTGAGTTGGTGGGGAGCAGGGCGACACACAACACAAGCCGAACTGTCCAGCCCATCCCCAGCCCGAGTGCAAGTTCTCTGTACAATCCGGACCCCGGCTCAGGTTAGATCACCTCCCGGAGTCTACAGGCGTCTCTTGTCCGAGCCGCCACCACCGGTCTCCCCGTTCTGTGAGATGAGTAAGTGCTTCAGTACCAGAAGTATGTCAGGCGAGAATCAACTTGAAGTTTTCCCACTCCGAACTGCAATTGTGGGATATTCCCGCACTTCCTGGGGCAGGGCTAAATCGGGCGGCAATTGGACAGCGTTCTTAAAGGGACCATGCCTAGCTCTCCCAGTGAGCTATCCCATAGTATGATCCCAAAGGAAACAAAAGATTATAAATGCATGTTTTCTTTATTGTATTGTTAAATTCCAACAGATGCTCCGCTTCAATAACTGTAACACGTTTGATAAAATCCTTACATTGCCAAGTATGGCTCATCCCAAAGGGCTTTTATAGTGAAATGGCAGGATCCCTACCTCTGAGACAACAAGGTGTAGAGCTGGAGGAATACAGCAGGCCAAGCAGCATCAGAGGTGCAGGAAGACTGACGTTTCGGGTCTTTCTGAAGAGGGGTCTCGGCCTGAAACGTCAGCTTTCCTGCTCCTCTGATGCTGCTTGGCCTGCTAGGTACCTCCAGCTCTACACCTTGTTATCTCAGATTCTCCAGCATCTGCAGTTACTACTGTCTCTCACTCTCTGAACCAGTTCAAGTCCCACCTGCTCCAGTGATGTGGCATAACATTTCTGATCAGGTAGGTTAAAAATATCTAGCCCATTACAGTCAGAGTGACCAGACCACATTCATCATGGATGACCACCCCAACAGTGGCAAACTGCACACCTGAGTGTTTAATTTTGAGGGAGAAAAGGGTTAAGCTGGTTTGAGTTTTTTCTAACCATTTGGGAGATGTGGATATCAATAGCTGGGTCAGTATTTATTGCCCATCTCTAATTGCCTTGGAGAAGGTGATGGTGAGATGCCACCTTGAACCATTACATCCCTGGGGTGCAGGGGCTCCCACAGTGAGAATAGGATGCAGGGACTCAATGCCAACATGCTCCTGTGGACTTAAGGGTGAATCCTGCAATAATCCTTCCCCAGACAACAGATGCTGTGTGCTAACATCTGCAATTTCAAAACAGCATAAAACCTAGATAGGTTTTCCCATGTCCGGATTCCCTAAAACTGCACACTTGCAGCAGATGCACATTCTTTTAGTGTTCTTTAAAAGCAGGGTGTTAACCATATGCAATACCATGTAGGTCCAAGCTTGTTCTAATTGTCGCATTGCAACATTGCCATTCAGTTTACCAGGAAAATAGTCACAGGGCTGCTGTGACAAGACTTGCAACTCAACTGCACTCTAAGAATGGCACTTCCATTGGCTATTAAAATGACCATGGCCCTCAATCTGCATTCCACGCTTTTCTTCCACAGTTCGAACAGGGGACCTCCTACATCACATGGAGTGTAGCTGTTCAAGAAGGCAGCTCGTGATCACCCTCTCAGAGGGAATTGGGGGTGGGCAATGAATGTTGGCCTAATTAGTGAAGCCACATCCTGTACATTAGTTTAAAAAAGATGAGTCATGCTTGTTCTGTGGCATAAATGTTTTTATCTCCTTTTCCTGAAAACAAATGGAAAGAGTTTTGAATTTCGTAAATCAATGAAGTTGCAGAATTCATGGCAGCCTGGGCCCTGAGGTACAATGTAAGAGTTTACTCAGTTGAACATGTTTTCTACTCCTTTAACAGGTATCTATTGAAAATCAGTGGCCCTGATATTGCTGTGAGTGGTGACTGCTGTCATGTGTCTGTCTTCTTGCACCAGAGTAGAAATTAAGACTTTTAGCCAGATTTGGAGATATGCAGGCACACGGATCTGTTTAAAGTCAATGTCCTCTTCTAGGGATTTGTGACATCTATCAGCAGGAAAAGGAAATTTTCAACCAAACACGATAAAGAATGCACTGAGACATGCAGACTGCAGAGCAAGAAGTAAGAAGCAGGAAACACAAATTATGCTTAAATAATTGAACAAGAAGTGATGTAAAGCTCAATCATACACATTGAGTTATAAGAATGATGTAAAGAATGCAAAATAGGGAAATTTTTTTGAAAAATTTGCAACTTTAATTTTTTGGGGGGTATATGGTTCGATATTTGTAAATGTTGGTTTTTCAGGGCCAGAGAGGCTATGAACCAGTTACTATGTTCTTAAAAGCTCAGTTATAGCTGAAAGAAAAAGGCCAGCATTTTCATCTGTTTTTTGAGTGAGGTGACTGAGGAATTAATGGGAGGCAGTGGTGTAGTGGTAATGTCACTAAACTAGCAATACAGAACCACAAACTAATGATGTGGGGACATTCAACATGTTTGAAAGCTTTGTACCAGAGGAGATTGGGCCTGGATAGGCTGGGACTTATTTTACTGGAGCGTAGGAGGTTGAGGGGTGACCATTTCGAGGTGGGTAAAATCATGAAGGGTGCCGATGAGTTGAATGGCAGGCATCTTTTCCCGAGGATGGGGGAGTTTAAATCTAGGGGGCATATTTTTAAGGTGAGAGCAGAAAGATTTAAAAAAGTCATGAGGGACAATTTTTTTTAACACAGAGAGTGATTCGTGTGTGGAATGAACTTCCAGAGTTGTGGGTACAGTTACAACATTTAAAAGACATTTGGATAAGTACATGAATAAGAACTGTTTGGAGGGATATGGAACAAGTGCAGGAAGGTGGGACCAATTTAGTTTGGGATTATAGTTGGCATGGATTGGTTGGACCGAAGGGTCCACTTCCATGCTGTATGAGTCTACAAGTTCTCCTGATTATCCACTGTTACCTGAAGGTAAAGCATATGGAAACTATGAAGAGAGGTTTATACTGTTTCTCCAGGATTTCCATGAATCTTCTGCCAATTCCAGTGGATGACCTGAAAAGAACAGCACTGGTGCTCAACTGCAGAAATGGGTAGTCCAACTGATGATGAGAATTTGTAAGGTTGGGATTAAATTGATATACACACAGAATCACAGCATTCACAATGAAGCAGTTATACCTGTTTCACACAACAGCAGGAATTTCCAGGCATATATTAATCAGCCAGAGGCCATCCAGTGCCTTATGGAAACAGGTTATTAAGACCAAGACTGTGGGCACATCTTCAGTTCACACCAATCCTCAAATGTCAGGTATTGATACAGTATTGTAATATTAACTATATACAACAAAATATTACTGATAAATAAACATTAAAACATGTTAATACTTTAGCTTATGCTTTAGGCATTTGTTTTGTCCATGTGTGAGATATTGTATTATGATTGTCTTTACCAACTCACAAGCGCTTTATGTTTACTCTACCGCGTTTCCATTCATTCATTCATAAAACCACATTTTGTAGTACATTTTACTCTTACAAGATAAACTAAATTAACCATCCCTTCCTAGGCTGTCAACCCATAACTGTTTCTTTGCACCTTTCAATTCTTATCAGCCCCATGCTGCAAGCAGCACTTAGACCGGTTTCTGTATCAAAGGCTACCCATTTCTGAAGAAGGGTCCAGAGTCGAAATGTCAGCTTTCCTGCTCCTCTGATGCTGCCTGGCCTGCTGTGTTCATCCAGCTCTACACCTTGTTATCTCTACCCCTGAATAAGTGTTAATACTGTAACCTACTCAGAACAATGCCATCCCAGCCGTCGTGTCTCCATAACTCACTCAAAACTATGGAAAGATTATAATATTAATTAGCCCTTCGTAACCATCTCTCAGGACCTGAATAGGCTGCAGGACATCAAACAGTTTCCTCCAACAGCATGTCCCTACAGTCTGCTGCATTTTATCTCTTTGAAATTTCCTTATACACTACCTATTTCTATAACATTGTACTACCTATTTCTAACGTTTATTAGGACTATTGTCTTGTGCTAATGTATGGATTTATAATTTTTAAACACATATTACATAGGGCCACTACCCCCTTTAAGAAACTTACTATCAAAGCAGCGCTTCCATGAAACTGCATGAACGATTGTGTAAGAGCTGTCAAAAACCTGCAATAGTAGATGAAATCTCACAACCCAGCTGGGGGAGATCAGTTTTATATCCTCTATATTTTAATTTAGTACGCATAATTTTTCACTTATTTACATCATATAGATCTAGTGATTTTACTAACATTACTAACTTTAAAAACAAAATGACTAACACCTCTTAATTATGCCAGCTCAGACTGGACAGACATTATAATCCCACCAGGAGTAACAGCTAGCATCTAGTAAATGTTTAAACTATCTCCTGCTTCCCCAGGACAGACATCATGCAAACTTGTGTACAATAGATACAACTATGTGACACCATACTGCTAAAATTTTAATGTATGTAAAAACTGTGTATAAGAGAGGCTACTGTAAAACTGTACTTCGGATTCCATCACTGCCTCGAACTGTGCCACTGCTAATGGTCAATAGTGAGGCTATTTTCTTCACTCACTGATCTACAAACCACTGAGAAACAAAACCGGAAGTGATGCCAATCACCCAGCAAACCGAGGCATATAAATAACAAGTGGGACAACACCAATGCTTCTTCGGAGGCACACTGAC
The DNA here is from genome assembly GCA_024137785.1 of Ginglymostoma cirratum. Taxonomy (NCBI): domain Eukaryota; kingdom Metazoa; phylum Chordata; class Chondrichthyes; order Orectolobiformes; family Ginglymostomatidae; genus Ginglymostoma; species Ginglymostoma cirratum. Next base: position 27,512,586 of record JAHRHZ010000012.1, read on the forward strand.
GATGTTGCCGAGACGAAACGTTTGCAACCAAGCCCACCAGCTCAGCGAGCATGTCTACAACCTCATCTACAACCTGAGTTACAAATCTTCTCAAAAACTTTAAATAGTAGTAGAGATTTCCAAAGCATTATAGGGAAATATTACAGAAGAATTGACATTGACAGGTTGGTCAAATAGGCAGATGTCTGGCAGATGAATTTCAATGCGGAGAAATGTGAAGTAATGCATTTTGGTAGAAGAAACATGGGAGAGACAATCCAGGCTCAATGGTATAACCTTGAGGAGAGTACAGGAGCAGAGGGACCTCAGGGTTCAAGTGCGTAAGTTAGCCAGGCATATTCTTAGGAAGGCTCATAGTTTGCTTGTGTTTATGAATAGAAGTGTAAAGTATAAAAGAAAGGAAATGATGCTCCACTTCTACAAATCATTGGTCAGACCATGTTTGAAGTATTGTGTTCAGTTCTGGGCATTTTCTTTAAGGAAGAATGTTAAAGCTTTGGACAGAGTGTAAAGGAGATTTACTGGAATGATAACAGGAATGGTGACTTTAGATATAAGGAAAGATTAGAGAAATTGGGCTTATTCTCCTTGGAGCAAAGAAGGTTAAGAGGTAACTTTGTTCGGATTTCAGAATGATGAACAATTTTGACAGGGTAAAGAAGGACTTCCTGTTTCCTCCAATTGTCAAGATTCTCAGCAAGAGAGCTAGGAGTGAGATGAGGGGAAACTTCTTTACTCAGAGAATTGTTTGGATTTGGAATGCGCTGCCCGGGAGAGTGGTGGAGGCAGATTCTGGAGAAGGTTTTAAAACTGAGTTAGATACATATATTTGAAAGTGATAAATTTAGAGGCTGTGGAGATAGAGTTGGAGAATGGGACCAGCTGTGTAGCCCTTTCAGGAGCTCGTACAGACATGGTGGGCTGAATGACTTGCTTCTGTATTATAAAATTCTACAACTCTAAGAATTTGCTCCCTGTTACACCAGCCAACTATCAGGCTGAGGCTGACAAATGACAAATAAAATCAGTGCCACACAAGAGCCAAACAATGACCATCTCCAACAAGAGAGAATATAAAAATTTCTCCTTGACTTTCAATAGCATCACTGAATCTCCAATATTAATGTCGTAGGAGTCACATTAACCAAATTCTACACATAGCCATAAAAATACTGTAGTTGTAAATTCAATTCAAGTTTGGGAATTCTGAGGTGTATAACTCATCTCTAGACTTTCCAAAGTCTGTCCACTATTGAAAAACCACAAGTCAGGAGTTTACTGGAATATCTCCATTTGCTTGAATGAGCGCATCTCCAGTGAATCTCAGTATACTTGCCAGGACAAAGCAGTCTGTGTGATCAATACGCCATTGAGTATCTTAAACATTCCGTCCTCAATCACGAGTGTATGGTGGCAGTAGTGCATGCCACATAAAATATATAACAAGGCTACTTCGACAAAACCTCCCAAACCCACAATCTAATGTTTCCATCTATTTATAACATCATTTTTGTTTATGTCTATCTGTATCTCCCTGCATGTGTGTGTAGGTAAGCTTTATACAGAAGTTAAGGTTTTAATTAGGAGCTGATTTGTCTATACGTGATGATTAGTTGTCAATGACAAAGGCTTTCTGCCTGCCAACAACTATGAGATTGGTTCCCAGGTAGCTCAACAGCTTGCGGGTGCAAATAAGATAGCCAGAAGAGAAGATGGTGTCCTTGATTCTGCAGGACGGAACACCTGAAGCCTGAAGAAATCCAGTTTCCTCACTAGTTACCGTAAGCTTTTGCTTTTAACCATTAAGTCAGAAACTTTACAGGTTCTGAACTAATTGTTCTGTGCCTCCTGAAAGCAAGTGAAAGTACCTGAAGAAAAGAAAGATTGATGAATAGCAAGTCCTGATAAGCCAGAAGGAGCATCTCAGCAAACCCTGTAAACAAGGCCAGTTCAGCTGTCTTCCTAATTTTTCTGTCCACTCTTAGCACCCATTTTAATTTGTATCTGTCTGTGTCTGCCTGCATGTGTGTGTAGGCAAGCATTATACAGGAGCCAAAGTTTTATTTAGTAGAGTTTTGTGTCAATAGTTCACAGCTGTTTATCTGCAGCTAGAATCTATTTATATGTAATAAATATTAAGTTTAGCAAACAATAGAAACCTGGTCTATGCTTCCTGTTAGTCTGGGTTTTAAAGGACATTTAAATTGGAGAATTTTGTGTACTTTGATCAAATCTTTAACTTTGTGTTGACTGTGGGAATGGTGGATTTTGATTTCCAGTGTGGTGCCCCAGTGAGGTGTGACATTACCAAGGTTAAATGTGTAGCGAATTAGAGCAATCAATCCAGACCAGTGAAATTCAATCCCCTCATTAACCATAGCAAAGAATTTCTGTTTCATGTCACTGACAGACAGATTAGATGCTGGGTCTCTAGTGTTGTTGTGAGAGGTGCACTGAAACATTTTTCTGGAAAAAGTAATGTTGCTGACTTCATGGTCAGACAGCCATTGATTGTTAAAGTTATGGTAAATCCCAATTATGTTCTTAGGTTCTAACTTAGCAAAGGTTCAACTTGGCTTGTTCTCTATACTTGAATATATATAGGTGATCACCATAATAAAAAGATTTATTACTTTAGTTATTACTACTGCAATGATCCTTCCCTAGCAACACCTTAACAGAATGACAATAATATGAAAGTATGCTGGGGAGAATTCAAATGAAGATGTGAAAAATCTTCTACTGGTGTGCAATTTTGCATAAAACTAAGATAAGCAGACTATCATAGTATTGCAAAACAGAAGAGGTCCTTTGCAGGTCTGGGAGAGGGAGGCTCTGAGCTGGGGGAGTCTTGACTGTAGTGCCTGGAGGTGCCTGCGCATTGCTGCAAGTGTGTGTTTCAGGAGTCGGAGGGAGAAGCGCTTCTGGAGGGTCTCAATGTTCTCCATGTAGATATTGTCACGGTTGGGGCCAAATTGGGAAGGCTTGAATGTGGATTGTAGTCCATTGGGGATGATCTGGTTCCGTAGGCAGGTACTAAGAAAGGTGATGTGGCTGTGGTACCTGGTTTGCTTCAGGACGAGGTCGAGCAGTTTCAAGGCCGAAGAGGTGATGAGAGAGTTGCAGTGGGAGAGAGATTCCCTGAGGTTTGTCCGGAGCGAGGAGGGTAACTTCTTCAGGGTAGGCATCCTTAGAAGAGGCTTCGCAGTGGGGTTAAAATTGTATCAGAGATAAAAGGTACTGCAGATGCTGGAGAATCCGAGATAACAAGCATGGGGCTGGATGAACACAGCAGGTCAAGCAGCATCATAGGAGCAGGAAAACTTGACGTTTCAGGCCTAAACC
>JAHRHZ010000012.1:27516330-27561116 GCA_024137785.1 Ginglymostoma cirratum
TCCTATGAAGGGTTTAGGCCCGAAACGTCAAGTTTTCCTGCTCCTATGATGCTGCTTGACCTGCTGTGTTCATCCAGGCCCATGCTTGTTATCTCGGATTCTCCAGCATCTGCAGTACCTTTTATCTCTATCATAGCATTGCAGACAATTTCTCGACAGTGTCAAGTGAGCATTTACAATGAGAATAAAATTAAACTTACCCTTACCATGATATCTAAATTCATGCCCGCAAACCAACTTCCATTTATCTAAAAGAAATGGTTAATTAATGATTAGAAATTGTTCTTGTCCCAGTGCCTATCTGTTGTAACATTACATCCAAAGGCATTCAATCGGTAATTGCATTGCCGAGACCAGGATGAAACTACACTGAACAGAGACGTGCCAGTGTCTGACCCCAGGGTTAACTAAGTGGTAGGAGGACACTGAAGGTGACGGGGACTGGATACCATGATCCTTGAATGGACATTCATTCTGTTTCTGTGATCTACTGCAAGATGCAGCCGATGAACACAGGTGAAGTAATGTCAAAAAGGTAATTTACTGTACAAAATAAACATGGGAGTGAAGGGATCTATTTGCACATATTGATGGTTAAGAGAGCAGAGGAGTGGCCCTTCAAGAGATTTCGTAATAGGGAAAAGGGGCCCCCTTTGATGATCAAAAATAGTGAACTTTTAGCTAAGGACAGCAAATCTCAGTAAAATGCTTTCAAGATGGTATTGGATGATTATTTACATAGAAATAATGTGCAAAGTTTTACAGGGAAAAGACAGGAGATTGGCATGAAGTCAAAATGCTCAGAGAATGGCCTTCTTCTATGGTTCTGTGAAAATTTCAATATGGTCTAAACAGATTTGGCAATATGTTTTTAAACTAGCTGTGCACGCGTGTTTACATGGCTTGAATTTGAAGGAGCAAATCTGAGGGCCCACTGAGGAATGATATAGGTATTTATTGGGGAGTAATATTATTATAAAAATCATAACAACAGGAAGTAACATTTTTTTCAAATGGGAAATTGGCACAGATTTAAGGACCCAAACACTTCTTAGCTTGTCTGGCAGATATCTTGCTTAAATCTGTTTCAAATCAAGATAAGCAAAAAAGCCATCTCTCCAACTGACAACAGCACTTCTTTCTGGGGGAAGATCATCAGCCTGATCCACACAAAAGTATTTGTATGGATGGAAGGGAGGATTGATGGCATTACCTCCCAAAGCCAGGAGTCCTGACAACTCTTAATCTCAATAAAGCTGGCTGAAGCCAGCTGTTATGTTTGTGAAATGAGATATACTGACTTTCTGAGAATACAACTAGGTACCACCAGACAAAGATAGGGAGGGATGGGTTGGGATTCTCGACCAGAGGAATGAACTTGACAGTCTAAGATAGAGTTTATTTAAATCAATAATATAATTGGATGCTTAAACTCTTACATGAGACTTGAAACGCTCTTGCAGATCTGGTAGTTCGTTAGTCACAGGCCAATTGAATGGCCTCCCCATGGCCCACACACTGGTAGGACCACCCTTGGGGAGCTCTGGAAAGCAGGATTGAAAGGAGGAAAGTAGTAGTAGAATGGAAGGTAGCTTAAAGGGTGGAAGAAATCAAGAATACAAATATCTTCGACCAAAGGGCAAAGGGAGAGTAGTGATTGCAGTAGAGAAACAAAACATTGATAAGAGTAAGTGTTAATGGTAGAATAATAAGCCTCTCTGTCTGAAAGCAAAAATAAGATAATCAGGTCACAGGCAGACTCTTGGCAAAAAATATCAAAATGCAGGACAGATCTCATTGCCTCAAGTTGTTGAACATAACATTAAGTCCAACTTGTAACATCCTAGTCATAGAATCCCTACAGTGTGGAAGCTGGCCATTCGGCCTATTGAGTCCACACCAACCCTCCAAAGAGCCTCCCACCCAGAGCACTCCCCACAATGTTGTAACCCTGCATTTCCCATGGCTAATCCATGTAGCCTGCACATCCCCAGACCTATGGGCAATTTAGCATGGCTGGTCCACCTAACCTGCACATCTTTGAACTCTGGGAGGAAACTGGAGCACCCAGAGGAAACCCACACAGACATGGGGAGAATGTGCAAACTCCACATAGACAGTCGCCCAAGGCTGGAATCAAACCCAGGTCCCTGTGAAGTATTAGTGCTAACCACTGTGCCACTCTGTTTGCAGATGAGCTTCTGTTCCTCAGGTTTGCATTGAACTTCACAAGAACATACACATGTCTGCACTTTAGCACAAGAACAATGCACTCTGCTGTATAACACGCTGACATTCTGCAATGACTAGGAGCAATGGATGTGTGAGTAATACAGAAGCATCTTTGGGGTTGAGCACTACTACTTGTACCATAGCCACTCAATCCACTGTCTTCAATCCCAGAAACTTGTGCTAATGTACAGTATTTGTTATACAGAAGTGGTTTTTGCTTTGTGAATCATAAAAGCTAGACATGTGCCAGTCATCGCCTGACTTCCTAACGATAGAACTTGAGGCTGTAATTTGTGGCATGCTATCAGGCAACATGATCTATGCTCAATTCTCATAAACACCAATCATGGAAAATTTATTTTCCTTTGCATTTTCAACCTAATGTTTTTGAAATTACAGTTACAAAGAAATGTTCCAAAAATGTAATTACCATACAGACTAAGCAAAAAATTTTTAGTAGTTAATATAATTTCAAATCACATAAAACATTTCAATTATGATACACACTCTACAGTTTATGGAGTTAAAAAATGTCAGTATAAAATTACCCCCATACTTTCCCTTCTTGAATAAATGTTGGTATTAAAAAAAGCAAAACTCGCTAAAATATGTAGTACATAGTTTGAACCAGGCTGCCCAAATATTTCTGTAGAAGAAACCTCCTATTTTGTTAATGTATTGCCTGGAGTCTTCTGCTATTCATTACAAATGACAGTGGGATCAATTGTAAGTCGAGAACACCAAGCAGGAGATACGATTATACTGTTTTCCCGTTGTCCATGGTGTGAGGGGAGAGCCATTTTGTGGGTCAGATCTTAGTTCAGTGTCATTGGTAAATTGTGCCTTTTAAAAAACACAATCTTTGCTTGCGACCATTTCAGGTCCCTGCCATGCATTTGCTTCAGGGCAGCGACCTGAGAGGTCATCCCTGATACCAAATTAAGGAGCTTTCTTTGGATCTGCCACCCAATAAAGGATGACGAGTGGATTTTTTTGGTTGCACACTCAAGCGGAAGGCCTACGGGCCTGGAAGCACAACAGGCCCATTATTGGAGGAGGACATTGCTACTGCTGCTGCAGGATGGGGATTGCAAGATTGCCTTGATTTTGAGGCACCCTTTAAAGAGGTATTCAATTTAAGAAGATGATCAGTGGACTGAGTTGGCAGTGCATCCCTATTAAGGGGTAACCCCCATCACAGAATCGCCATGGCATTAGCCGTGGCTTCCTGATGACACTGGTTCTGAAGAGAGGGAAAATGCAGCAGGTCTTGCGGACCCTTTCCAGGTCAACCACCAGCAAGGCTCCACCAGGCACATACTGACTTGGCCCTCAGAGTTTTCCTCTGGGAAGATCCTGGCAGTGTCCCCAAAAATTCCAGAAAAGGGAAGTTCGTTGTACAGCTTACTGTACAGGAAGCTGGTGATGAGCCTCCTGCAGTAGGATGGCCCAGAAGCAAGAATGAGCCAGTCAATTGATTCCATACTTTGTGAATGTTGTGATGTTTTTCACTCAGTTGTATGCCCCTGCGGATATAAAAAGGATTCTGCCCAAATGCTCTGTTTCAGTGCTGGCTGGGAAATTGCCAGTCAAAGCCAAGGCAAAGGGAAACCTCACATTTGAGAGTGAGGATGGGTTGGGGAGATGGGTTGGAGGTAGTGGGGGCAGACTAGTGACTACTGATCTTCTGTTAGAAGCAGGCAGGGACGTCCAAACTACTGAATGAGTACATTGTATTTGACATCACTGAAGAAGACAGTGCTGTTATAGAAAAGGGGAAAATATAGGAAATTAGATAGGATGAAAGTAGATAATTAGAGCTATTTAACATTGACAGCACTCAACGAATAAATGCTCTGGTCTGTACAGGATGCTCAGGGAAGGAAAGGATAAAAATGAGGAGGGTCTGGCCGCAACCTTTCAATCATCTTCAGGTATGAGAGCACAGCCAAAGGAGGAGCATTGGAAATATTACACCCAGTTCATGATCTCATTAAATGGCAGAACAGACTTGATGGTCCTACTTATCCTCCTACATCTTATGATTTTATAGAAAGAAGAAATCAATGTAATAGTGAGAAAGGATATTGGTGCTAGAAATCTAGACATGGAATCAGTCTGAATGGCGCTAATAAGCAATAAGAGCCAGAAAACAGAAGTTGTAATTGTTTACACGCTTCCAAGTTGTGGTAAGGTAGAGGACTGCATCAAAAAGAAAATTAGAGATGCATGTGGGATAACAAGGTGTAGAGCTGTATGAACACAGCAGGCCAAGCAGCATCATAGGAGCAGGAAAGCTTGACGTTTTGGGCCTAGACCCTTCTGGTCTAGGCCCAAAACATCAAGATTTCCCGCTTGACGTTTTGGGCCTAGACCCTTCTGGTCTAGGCTCGAAACATCAAGATTTCCTGCTCCTATGATGCTGCTTGGCCTGCTGTGTTCATCCAGCTCTACACCTTGTTATCTCAGATTCTCCAGCATCTGCAGTACCTATTATCTCCTAGAGAAGCATGCATCAGGTTGCTTTGGTAATAATGGATGATTTCATCAACCTGGAGACTGCCCAACTATATTAGCAATAATACTGTGGTTGATGAATTCCTAAAGTATATACAAAATAATTTTTTAGACTAGTACATTGAAGAACCAACTAGAGAACTGATTATACTAGGTTTGGTCTTCTGCAGAGAAGGCGTAATTTGTTAAAAGAGGTCCTCTGGAAAAAGTGATCATAGCATGATAGAATTCTTCATTGGAATGGAAAGTGAAGTAGTCCAATTCAAAACTAGGGCCCTAAATCTAAACAAAGAAAACTACAAAGGTATGAAGGGTGATTTGGCAATGATGGACCAGTTAACTTCATTAAAGGGCGCAACAGTGAATAAGTAATGGCTAATATCTAATGAACAAATGCATACATTGCAACGATATACAATCCAGGAATTGCTAGAAAAACTCAGCAGGTCTACCAGCATCTGTGAAAAGAAAGCAGAGTTAATGTGACCCTTCTTCAGAACTGATTCTAGCCAGAAAAAGGTTGGTATATATGCTGAAGATGGGGTGGGGTAGGGGAGACGTAAACGATAGGTGGAGTTGGAGCCTAGAGAGAGAAAACAGCCATTGGGCAGGCGAAAGAACTGAGAAGTCTATACACACTGGATATAGGAATGATGTTTCCTCTGACTGAGTTGGGGGTCGGGTAGGGGGTCCAAAACAAAGAGTCACAGTCTCAGGGAAGCACAGTGGGCCACTTTGAACTGAGCTAAGGAGAAATTTCTTCATTCAGAGGATGGTGAAGCTGTGGAATTCTCTACCACTGAAGGCTGTAGAGGCTAAGTCACTGAATATAGTTGAGAAAGAGATAGATTTCTGAAGGCTGAAGGTGCTGAGATAGACGACCAGCTTATCATGTTGAATGGCAGAGCAGGCTCAATAGGCTGAATAGCCTACCCTGCTCCTTTTTTGATGCTTCTCTAACTCTAAGACAATGGATTTGGTTTTTTTTTGTATATATGCAATTTCAAAGTGGTTTTGATAAACAAAATTTTATTGACTTATGAACAAAATTACAGCACATATGTTTAATGGGCAGAGACAGCATAGTTAAAAAGTGTTCAAGAAACAGGAAGCAGTTGTTTAAAAACTGGAAGGAAGTATAGAATAAATTCCAAGCAGCCACTCCCCTGTACAATAAATATTGATCACCTGCAATTTAGATAAATTAAAGATAATTTCAAAGTTGGCAGATAATGCGAAACTTTGAAATTCAGCAAGTATTGAAAAGGGTAAACAGACCTCTGGATGACTGCTCAGTAAAATGGGAGGTCACACAGCAAATGTAATTTAGTGCAAAGAAAGGTGATGTGAAGTGTTTTAGTAATAAAGATGAGACAAGGCAATTCAATTATAAACAATATGGACCAACAGAGAAACCTTATGCTGTATGTACTCAAATCATTGAAGCTGGCAGAACATGTTGCGAAGACTCTTTAAACAAAAAGCATAATAGATCCCTGGCTTCATAAACAGAGTACATAAGAGTAAAGAAGTTATACATAATAAATATTTGTGAATATGTAACTGATTTCTGAAGAAGGGTAACTGGACTTGAAACTCTGTTTTCTCTCCAGAGATGCTGCCAGACCAGTCGAGTTTCTCCAGCAATTTCTGTTTTTGTGCTGTTTGTAAATCATTGGTTGGGCTACAGCTGAAATATAGAACTAATAGCATAGTTCTTTCAAAGACCCAGCAGAGATTTGATGGACTTAAGTGTTGCAATACAGAAGGAGACCATTTTATGATTGTATTCCTGATTGTGCACCTGGTCAGTTCATGTTAGTGGCAATTCAACTGTGAGCGGCAGAGTCGGATCCATTCCTCACTTTTTGAGAAGGCAATGTTAAAGAAAATGTTAAAGTTACTGGAAACAAAAGTAAAACAGGTCAGATAGAAAAAATGAGGAAGGAAATAAATAAGCATCTATAAAGTCTGCAGGAAAGTTGACTTTTGGGTCGGAACCCTTCTTCAGAAATGGGGGAAGGGAGCTCAGAAATAAATAGAGAGAGGAGGGGTGGGGCTGGGGAAGGTAGGTGGGATGGTGATAGGGGAGTGCAGGTAGGGAGTGGTGGGGATTGGTCAGTGAGGTGGGAGGAGTGGACAGGTGGGAGAGAAGATGGACAGGTTGTGTCGGGTCAAGGAGGTAGGGATGAGATGGAGGGGGTTGATCATGGGATGAGGCCATCAACTTTCCTGCTCCTCTGATGCTGCCTGGCCTGCTGTGTTCCTCCAGCTCCACACTGTGTTATCTCTGACTCCAGCATCTGTGGTTCTTACTATTGCTATAAAGTCTGTATGTCAACAGGACATCAAAAATCGATTGACCAATTTGATTAGCTGGTGCAGTCATGTTACTTCATATGAATGTTTTGACTGGGTCAAAGGTCAAAGGAGGATAGGTAGTTAATGATTTGTTAAGATATGATAAGAGAACTTGCTAGGCTTCATAGTGAAAAGCTGTCCAAAAAAACTGATGTAACCTGGACGTGGCAAAAAAAAGTAAGTTTCAAGCCTATGTTTCAGTGTAAAATGTGATCTATCAAGCCAGATTTATTTCTATGATCTGGCTTGCCTAATTGTATCATCAACTGGGACCTTTAAAGCAATAATTTTTGAAACTATTGAGGGCTTTCCAGCATGCAATGCTCACAAATGGGAGAACGAAGAAATGTTACGCTATGCTAGGCATTAGGGACAGACGAATGCTTCCTTAGATAGCGTTCAAATAAGGCATGGTGCTAATGCCAATCCTTGTAGCTGCAGTTACTGTGACAATCGGTCAGACAGGTGGCTATATAAAGTTATACATTTATGAATACAAGATTCTATTTGTAATGAAGTGTAAGCTAGAAGCTTTTTTTTTTAACCCAACCACTATTTGGATAATGAAGTGCAGTCCCTATGTTACAGCACTTTGACCTGGATCAAAGCTGGGTTGTAAATGTGGCACCGATGTTGGAAATCCCAGTAGGGGTCAGTAGTGGTGGTTACTTCCGAGAGCGCGAGATAACGTGAGCACAGCACAACAGAGGTCTGGTGCATACATAATGAGGTGAGCAGCATAAAAATTGCAGGGGAATACTCACTGAGTCTCATGCTGAGAAACCCTGCATGAAACTCTCCAAAATTGACACTCATCTAATTTTTGGTAAAATTCAGCCCATTGTCACTGATTATTGCACCAGGTAAATAAAATTTAAAACAATTTCTGATAGAAGTATTGCAGCTCTAAAACGATTTAAACATTGTACTCAATAGTTTACATGAGTTAAAGTTCTCCCTAAAAAGAGGACACTTAAAATTTTAGGCATCCTGAAAACTGCTGAAAGAAAGTGACAGTCTGTCAAAAATGTTTAATTTTGTACTCATAAGGACCAAAAGACCATAAGACATAGGAGCAGAATTAGGCCACTCAGCCCATCGGGACTCATCCACCATTCTATATGGGTGATATGTTTCTCAATCCCATGGTCCCTTTACTAATCAAGAACCTGTCCATGTTTGTCTTAAATATAATCAATAACCTGGCCTCCACAGCCTTCTATGGCAATGTGTTCCACAGATTAACTGCCCTCTGGTTGAAGAAATTTCTCCTCATCGCAGTTCTAAAAGGTTTTCCCTTCACTCTGAGGCTGTGTACTTGGGTCCTATTTTCTCCTACTAATGGAAACATCTTCTCCACATCTACTCTATCCAGCCCTGTTAGTTTCAAAGAGATCCCCCTCATCCTTCTAAACTTCATTGAGTACAGAACCAGAGCCTTCAACTCATATGACAAGCCCTTCATCCCCAGGTTCATTCTTATAAACCTCCTCTGGACCCCCTCCAATGCTAGCACAATGTTTCTTAGATACTGGGCCCAAAACTGCTCACAATATTCCACAAGACTGCCACAACATATCAAATTTTAACAGTGAAAACTTTTGTACTGTACCACTTGGCAAAAAGGTGCTGATTAGTCAGCAAGTGATCTCTAAATAGTGGAGCCAATGCCATGGAGGATGCATCTATGCTTTAAAGGAATGCTGTAAATGCAAGTTGAATTTACTCAAAACATCTGGGGTAATTGTTCCCTGGTGCATTTTCCACGGGAATGCCATGCCAGCCAAATAGCAGCCTGTTTCTCATGTAAATTATAGTAATTTTGTTGTTTGGCAAATTAAGACACATCACTGAATCACAGAATTGTTATTGGGCATTTGGCCCCTTATTTTGAAGCTGTATTCTTTATTTCTAGATGGCCCTTCATGGGGAAACATCATCCCAACATCTATATTGTCAAGCCCCATGCAATTGCATATGTCTCATGTAAAGTCATATTTATTATTGAAAATGAGATGCATTGGGCCCAAGTATCCTGTGAAAGAAGGAAATTGAGGCTAAAGCATTTACTATAACTTATGCATTAATCAGTCAACAACTGCAGGCAAGACTGGCTGCTCAGTTAAAAGCACAAAATAACAGCATCTCATAAATTGGCTTTCCATTCATTTAATTTACTTTCATTCGTCAGATGTGGGCTTAATTGGCTGAGCTAGTATCTATAGGCCATCCCTATTTCCCAATGAGAAGGTGGTGGTGAGCTGCTTCTTTGAACTGCTGAGGTCCATTGGTTTAGGTGCACCCACAATGCTGTTAGGGAGAGAGTTCCAGGATTTTGATCCAGTGACACTGAAGGAACGAGTTTATATATATTTCCAGGTCACTTGGAGGGGATGTTGCAGATGCAGGTGTTCCCATGCATCTGCTAAATTTGTCCTTCTTGAAGATAATGGTTTGGAAGATGCAATCGAAAGAGCCTTGGTAAATTTCTGAAGAGCATCTTTAGATGGTACACACTGCGCTAATGGTACGTTGGAGGTGGAGGATGTGGATGCTTATGGATTTGGTCATAAGCCAGTGACTGCTTTGCCCTGGATAGCATCAAGCTTCTTGAATGTTGTTGGAGCAATTGGGCAGTATTCCATCACGTGCCTGACGTGCGCCTTGTAGATGGTGGAAAAGGCTTTGGGAGTCAAGAAGTGAATTAATCACTACAGGATTCCTGACCTCTGACTTGATCTTAGAGCCACAGTATTTTAATGGCAAACCCAGTTTAGTTTCTGGTCAATGGTAACCCCAAAGATGGCCTGAAGCATACAAACTAAATTCACCAGACAGTTTCAGCTGATCTAACACTTCAATAACTTTTACTCACCCCCAGCCTAACAACCTCCATTCCAAAAGAAGAGTATAAAAACTACTTACCTTCTCACGGCTGGTACACCAAGGAGAAAGCCTGGAAGGCTGGCCTTTAGGACCCAGAAGCTGCTGGTCTCTGCTTGGTGACCCAGGAGTGTGTGATTCGTCAGGGAGCATGCCCACACCAACCTGTTGGCTCTTAATGAGCTGATCAGCAGGTAATTGAACAGGTTTTACATGGCCTTGGGGGTGACGTGGTAATCACTACTTAACATACTTGGTCCCACATAAACAAAACAAGAGAATATTCCAGAGACAGAGAGAAAGAGGGACACAAGGAAACAGTTTTCACAGAATCCCTAGCACAGAAGCAGGCCATTCTTTCGGAATGGAGGTCATTGGGAGAACAGGGGTTCAGACGGATCAGAGACATGCATAGGTGGCTTTCAGAGGCCACCCTTCAACCCCCTTTACACCCCCTCCCACTCCCCACATCATCCGTGCCTCAAATTGCTTCCAAATTGAGGCAATTGGAAGCCCACCCCAATGCAGCAGGCAGGTCCCATTAGTTTTCCAGTCAGGAAAGTAGTTACCTTTCTCACCTGTAGGGAAGGTGATCAGAGAGATGGTAAGGTTAGGTTGCTTAGTGTTTATTAAGTTCTTAGAAATCTTAATTGGAGGCACATTATGATTGACCTTTTTACCCAGAACATACTTATTGAGGTGTTGAGAAGTGACTGGGTTTCTTTCCAGGGCCAACTCACCCAATTATTTCCCCTTTCCCTGTCTCCCTCACCATTTCCAGGGAGGGAAAAATCATGCCCCCAATCTGTCTTTCCCTTCTCTCTTTCACATACTTTACATTCAATTCAGTATTCTTTCCAACAGGTCCTGTTTCAGACTAATGTTCGGCCTTATTTGTTATGGAGAGAGGCATTACTTGTATCATTCACATGAGTCCTCAATGCTCTGGGCACTGAACCATTTAGATCACTAACATAACTTCTCGTACTAAAAGGCAATTAAATGGGCAAGGGTCAGTCTGGCAATCACCACGTGTTCACCAGCTAACGCAAAATTGGGCCCATTATTTTGTGCGTTTTCATCCTTTAGAAAGATGTTTGAAAGCAAATTGAAATGAATGTATGCATTGTTAAAAAAAAGGACCACTGTACTACATTAGATAACAAATGGATCCAGCTACAGAGCGCTTTGTGTTGAGCGATTTGCTTTTTTTCGAGTTTCAGCATTCATTATAGGGCTGGCTGCATCTTCTTCAGTGTAATCTTCTGCTCGTCTTCTGAATACTACAGACTGTACTTGTTTTTTATTCACTTTGGGACATGGGCATTGCTGGCTGACCAGCATTCATTGCCCATCCCTAGCTGCCCTTGAGAAGGTGGTAGTGAGCTGTCTGCTTGAATCGCTGCAGTCCACGTATTGCCCATTGACCCACAATGCCGATTGGAAGGGAATTCCAGGATTCTGACCCAGTGACAAAGAAAGAACAGTGATATGTTTCCAAATCAGGGTAGTGAGTGATGTGAACTTGAAGGTAGTGGTGTTCCCATGCATCTGCTGCCATTGTCCTTCAGGATGGGTTTGGAAGGTGCTGTCTGAGTATTATTGGTGAATCTCTGCAGTACATCTTGCATACGGTAGAAACTGTTGCCACTGAGCATCTGTGGTGGAGGGAGTCGATGTTTGTGGATGTGGTCCTGAGCATGCGACTGCTTTATAGCTTCTTGAGTGTTGTTGAGGCTGCACTCATCCAGGCAAGCGGGGAACGCTCCATCACACTCCAGACTTGTACCTTGTAGATGGTGGACAGGCTTTGGGGAGTCAGGAAGTGAGTTACTTGCTGCAGTATTCCTAGCCCCTAACCTGCTCTTGTAGCCATTGTGTTTCTGTGGCAAGTCAGTTGAGTTTCTGGTTAATGGTAACCCAAGGATGTTGATGGTGGGGCATTCAGTGATGATAACACCATTGAATGACAAGGGGTGGTCGTTAGATTGTCTCTTATTGGAGATGGTCATTGCCTGGCATTTGTTTGGCATGAATGTTACTTGCCACTTGTCAGCCCAAGCCTGGATATTATCCAGATTTTATTGCAGTTGGATATGGACTGCTTCAGTATCTGTGGTGTTGCGAATGGTATTGAATATTATGTAATCATCAGTGAACATTTCCACTTTTGACCTTGTGATGGAGGGAAGATTACAGCTTATTTAGGGACCGCCCTTATTTTTTCTTCCTTGTTTTTTTTAAATTTCTAATCCTGTTTGTTAGTTCCCCATTATGGACTCTGGAATTGAGTTTAGAACTAAGGGCATTGTGAACAGTACAATGGGGAGAGAGCAAGGCTTAAGTATTAGATTAGCAGACACTTGAACGGACTAGTTTTCTTTCTTAATAATGTTGGGCTGTGATTAGCACATTCTCAAAAAAACATTTAGACCTTCAAAGCACTGAAAAATAAAAACAAGAATACAAGTGAAGGTAAATTCACCACAGTCAGACGGGACGATAGGGCTGCCCTCTCATTAGAGATAAAAAAACTGGAGGTTAGTTTAACTCAAGGGCCACCATGCCTCTGGCAAAGGGTGAGGTTGAGAAGACAGGATCTGCATGGCCAGTATGGGAATTGAAACCAAGTATTTTGAACAAGAACAATCACATTTTACTGAAGAAATAAGACATCAGCATACCAGAATTTCAAGAGATGTGGGGGCAGTGGTGACTGTAGTGGCCATCACTCAGGAGAAGGTGCTGAGGAAGCTGAAAGGCATGGAGGTGGATAAATCACCCCGACCGGATAGACTACACCCCAGGCTTTGAAGGAGAAAGCGGAGGAGATTGTAGAGGCATTGGTGATGATTTTTCCAGATTCACTGGAGTCAGAGAGGGTCCCATAGGACTGAAAAATAACTAATGTAACGCCCCTGTTAAAGAAGGAAGAATGGCAGAAATTATAACCCGATTAGCATGACCTTGGTTGTTAGTAAGATTTTAGAGTCCATTATTAAGGATGAGATTGCAGAGTACTTAGAAGTGCAGGGAAAAGAAGGGCTGAGTCAGCATGGCTTCATCAAGGGGGTGTTGTGCCTGACAAATGTGTTAAATGTGCAATGAGCAAGTTGGACAACGGAGATCCAGTGGACATAATTTATTTGGATTTTCAGAAGGCCTTTGATAAGATGCTGCACAGGACTGCCATAAAAGAGCCTATTGTATTAGTGGCATGGATGGAGGATTGGCTGTCAGAAGGCACAGAGTAGGGATAAAGGGGTCTTTTTCAGGATGGTAGTTGGTGACCAATGGAGTTCCACAGGGGTCCGTGTTGATACCACAACTATTCACATTATAGACTAACAATCTGGACGAAGGAGCTGAGGGCGTTGTTGCTGAGGTTGCCGATGAGACAAAGATAGGTGGAGGGGCAGGTAGTGTTGAGGAAGAGGTGAGACTGCAGGAGGACTTTGACAGGCCAGGAGAGCAGGCAAAGAAGTAGTAGATCATAGGATCATAGAATCACTACAGTTTGGAAGCAGGCCAATCGGCCCATTGAGTCCACACCGATCTTCTAGAGAGCATCCCACCAAGAACCACCCCCTTATCCTATCCCCATAACTCCACATTTCCCAAGGCTGATACACCAGCCTGCCCATCACTGGACACTGTGGGCAATTTAGCATGGCCAATCCACCTAACCTACACTTCTTTGGACTGTGGGAGGAAATCGGAGCACCTTGAGGAAACCCATGCAGATATGGGAATAATGTGCAAACTCCACACAGACAGATGGAATACAATGTGGGAAGTGTGAGACTTATGCACTTTGATAAGAAGAATAGAGGCATAGAGTATTTTCTAAATGGGAAAAAGCTTCGGAAATCTGAAGTACAAAGGGACTGAGGTGTCCTAGTTCAGGATTCTCTCAAAGTTAACATGGAGCTTCAGCTAGCAGTTAGGAAGGCAAATGTTTTGTTTGAGAGGGCTAGAATCCAAGAGCAGATAAGTACTGCTGAGGATGTACAAGGCTCTAGTCAGACCGTATTTGGAATATTGTGAGCAGTTTGGAGATCCACATCTAAGAAAGGATGTGCTGACCTTGGTGGGGGTCCAAAGGAGGTTTGTGACAGTGATTCTGGGAATCAAAGGCCTCTCATATGAAGAGTGATTGAGGACTCTGGGTCTGTACTCAGTGGAGTTTAGAAGGTTATGGGGGCATCTGACTGAAACTTACAAAATACTGAGAGGCCTAGATAGAGTGGAAAGAAAATGTTTTTAGAATTAGAATCCTTGCAGTGTGGGAACAGGCCATTTGGCCCAACAAGTCCACACCGACCCTTGGAACATCCCACCCAGACCCATCCCCCTATAACCCACACACCCCTGAACGCTATGGACAATTTAGCATGGCCAATCCACCTAGCCTGCACATCTTTGGACTGTGGGAGGAAACCGGAGCTCCTGGAGGAAACCCATGCAGACACGGGGAGAACGTGCAAACTCCGCACAGACAGTCACCTGAGGCGGAAGTCGAACCCGGGTCCCTGGTGCTGTGAGGCTGCAGTGCTAACCACTGAGCCACCGTGCTGCCCCATTTTCACTAGTAGGAGAGACTAGGACCCAGGGGCACAGTTTGAAGGGACATTTTTTAGAACTGGGATAAGGAGGAATTTCTTCAGCCAGAGGGTGGTGAATCAGTGGAACTTATTGCCACAAAGGCTGTGGACGCCAAGTGATCGAGTGTATTTAAGACAGAAATAGACAAGCACTTGATTGGGATGGGGATCAAGGGCTACAGGAGAAGACAAGAGAATGTGGTTGAGAAACATTTCAGCCAGATCAAACAGTGTAGCAGGCTTGATGGGCCAAATAGCCTAATTCTGCTCCGATAGCTTATGGTCTAAGTCAGAGGAATGGATTATTTAGGGGATTGCAGAGAAAGAACAGGTGAAGGCCTCACAAGTTTCCAAAGGTGAGGATGAGGATTTCAGGCATTGAACATCTAAAATATTCCCAGTTGAAGTGGGGAATGCCCTGGCTCCCCTTTTCCATTTAATCCCTCTCTCAGCTGGTCACATCAAAGTTAATTTTAAAAGGATCGCTTTCCTTGCAGATACCTTACCCCTCAAAGGTATTTACATTTTAAGTGGATCAAAATTTACCAGTCTTTTTTGAGTTCGAGAAAGGGTAAGTTTATTAGCCATTAAATGCAAGAAAAGATAATAAACTGTGACACACATAAACACAGATTAGAAATGTAAAAAGATAATTAAAATTATATACAAATCGGTCTCTAGGTTTTGTGAAGAGTAGTTGGTGGAATGTTGCATCTGTTAAATTGAATGATATCAGTAATTCAGATGTTAGTAGTGAAGCAATTAATTTCATGGTTCTTGCCTGACCCCACTAACCCTGGATGCCCTCTGCATTACCTACTCACTTGCTTGGGCCACCTTTCCAACCGCACCAAAAATAATAGCTGTGCCACCTACTTTCATCTCCCTTAATACCCGACTCTCTCTGATTCCAGGATGAAAACTGTACACTAATGACAGAAAGAGTTAAAGTGAGTGGTGGGCTGCCCAATATTCCGCTCCTGATCCCTTGTGAGGAGTGGATCCTTCCTCTGACTGCCCTGACTGGTTGACTGTTGTGACCGAGCCCCTTTGATTGATTAATTTATTGTTGTCCCATGTATCGAGATACAGTGACTAGTGTTGCTTTGAATGCTGTACAGGCAGACATACCATACAAGATGCATCAGGATAGCAGAACAAAGTGCAGAATGCAATGTTACAGTGCAGAGAAGATGTAGAGAAGGACATCAACATTAACATTTGAAAGGTCCATTCAAATGTCTGATAGCAGCTGGGAAGAAGCTGTTCTTGAATCTATTCATACGTTCATTCCCTGGAGAGTATTGAAGGCTGCCATTGATTGTCTGTACTGGGACCCCTGAGTGAAGGCTTCACTTGACTGAGGACTGCTGACAACTATGACAAGCTTTATGGATTTGTGTTGGTGCTAAATAGCATACAACTGCAGCAGTACTATGAGCCTGGTATCTCTGGCTGAGGAGGAAAAGTGCAAAAAGGCAAGGCAGGGATGCTGTGGGCATCCAGGTGGGTTCAGACCGAGTGAGTGCTAAAGTGAGCTGGGAGATGCAACCTGGTCCATTCCATGATTTAGATGCAGAGTGTTCCAATGATAGTTGTCGGTGCAGCATTGAAGTGCAGAGATGTAATGTTAGTGAATCTAAGATGTGCCATGGCGGTTCTTAGAGGCTGGTTCATGTTGGATGCCAATGGCCATGGATGTGAGGAGTGCATGGCCAGCGTCCAAAGAGCCCTGATGCGTTGATATCCCGTGTCTAACATGGAGGTCCCTCGGAGCAAGTGGCAAGCTGATGTTACTAGGTACCCACTCTGATGTCCATGTCAATTATTCTTGAGTGTTTTTTTGGCACATTTGGTAAGATAAGAGTCAGAATATTAATGAGGTGTGCAATAATCCTCCTAATTGACAAGTCATCACTGTCAAAAAAAAATACTCCCAACATCAAAACAGGCCTCGTAACACTTCTTGTTAATTTTGCTATAAATCTTGCCACTGTCCACATTGTCAGATTCCTATAATAACGTTCCATCCAATCAAGCTATCTTGTCAATTCTTTAGTCTTTTTTAGATACCCAGTGTGGATAACTTGAAAGTGTAAGACGGGAGCAAAGAAAGGAATATAATAAAGAATGTCAGTGCCAGAACACAATCCTCTTTCAGTTCACTGTGCATGTTGAAGAGGTCTGACGTTGGCCCTTTGTAGTTGACCTTGCCCACCAAGCTGTCAATGTAAAAGGAGATCATAGTGAGCAGCTTTGGCAAGCAGCCAATATTATCCAAACAGCTTCAACAGGCTGCCTCTGGTCCAATGATCAATTGCGTTGATGTTAATGGGAAAGACATTATTTATTGGTCTCTCTTGATTATGCCATTCTCCTTGCAGCTGCTGGTCTAAGAAGATCATGTCAATTGTAAATCTTCCAATTGTAAATATTGCTGCATGCATTTTTTTGAGATAACCGAATGTAAAGAATGCCAGTGACACCGTCATGCGATCTCACGTAGCCAGTCTAATTGCATGTGTGTGAGAGAGGTTACTTTTTCACAAGTCAGTCTGAAAGGCTGAGATCATTAGGTAAATATTGTCCTTGGAGTGAAAAACACAGAATAACATGAATAGACATGAGCCAAAGGTTTAAATCATTCAAATGTTCTCAAAAGTGTGGAATGTTAGTGCCTCTGAAATAAAATGGCACAGGCTGTTGTACAATATTGAGGGAGGATTTGATAAGCATGCTGCACAAAAAGTCTCATTGCCTTACTGTACTGTTTCTTGAAACAAAAGCAAACCATGCAAAACCTGCAAGAGAATAAACAAACAACTCCACACATGATTCTGAGCATACTGACGTCAAAAGGGGTCCTACAGGAATTCAACCAACTAACCAGTGATTCATTTTATTAAATAATTGAAGTGTGTACCTTGAACGCTCTAGATGCTTGGTTAATCATTTTGATTTGGGGCATTATTAAAACTAAGACAGGTTTGTTATGTACCCAACCTGCTTGGAATAACTTCATATTGTAAGTTTTTGCAACAGTGCACATTCTATCCGGCCATCAAATATTGGCTATTATTCAAACGATAAGAAGACTCAACAACTGTGGGAGTAAACATATGAGTTTGGGGGAACAACTTTACTGATTAAATACACAGTACACAGTGATGTTGTATCAGGTAATATTTGACCATATTCAGCACTACATCACTTAAAGCTTCATGTTCACCAACGCTAACTAAATATAAAATCCCTCCAGGAAAAATTGCATACTTGTACTCCAACTGGGTTGGGTAGGATTATAATAAGTGGAAAATATATGCAACTTTAAATAGAGAAAGAGAGAGAGAGAGAGAGAGAGAGACAGAGAGAAAGGCTAGCTTCCTCACTTCAGATATTCTGTAAACAAAGACAGTGGAATGTTCCTTTACAAGAAATGGATTGAGAGTTGCTCAAAAAGGTGGAAATCAGACATAAACTTATGGCACTGAGTGATAGTCAGAATTTAGAAGTATATTTAATGAAAATTTCCCAACCATTAAGAACTGACATGGAACAGATGTCACAGAGTTTGAAACAAAGAGGCTCAATACTACTCATGGCTCTACGATAATCTCCTAAAAAAGAGGCAGCACAACCAAACCCATGTATGAGGAGTTATAAATTGTCTAAGATAACTGACAGAATGTTAGGGACTGACTATTCTATTTTTGAACAGCAGGCCAGGGAGTCTATGACTAAAATAAAAAAAACCCATAGATGGTGAAGATCCAGATGACTTGGTTAAAGAATGGAAATGGAAAGTACATAGGAACATCTGAATGCGAGGGACCCCATGAGCCTATTGTGCTAATGAGGTCATAACTGATCTGCGATCTAACTCCATACACCTGCTGTTGTTGAATATTCCCTTCTGCTTTTGGCTAACAACCTCAAGTTTAAAAATCAATAACAAATCTTGCATTAACTGCCTTCTGGAGAAGACATTGTTCTAGATTTCTACCCATAATCCTAGATTCCACAAGCAGAACAAATTTCTCTTTGTCTGTTCTATTCTTTCTTCTCAATGTTTTGAAAATTTTGATCAACACACATCAATATTTCAGGGATCACATCTCTAATTTGGTTAATCCCTGCTTGTAGCTTGACCTTTGAAATCCACTCTAGTGAACCCAGTACGATGGTTCAAATCCCACCATGGCAGATTGTGAAGTTTGAATTTAAAAAAAGTTTGGAGTAAACTCTAGCCTATTGGTGTCTTAGGTAACCACTATCAATTGTCAGGAAAAGACATCTGGTTTATTAATGTCCTTTAGGGAAGAAAATCTACCAACCTTGCTTGGTATGTCCTCCATTTGACTCCAGACCTACAGCACTGTAGCTGACTCTTAATTGCCCTCTGAGCAATTATGAACAGGCAATAAATATTGGCCTAGCCAGTGACACCAATATCTCATGAATGTATTTTAAAAATTGTTAAAGAAAAAAAGCTCACTAAATGGAGTGTTAGTCCTCCATAGAGTCAGTCCGGGAATTAATAATCGAAAATAAAGAAACAGAAGATACATGGGACAAGATGTATCTGTTTTTGTTTCAAAAGACACAAATACCAACTCAGAAAACATTGTAAATCAAGAGGTACAAGGCAGGGATGAACTGCAAACAGTTAAAGTCACAAGAGAAAGATACTGAAAATACTCAAAGAACTAAAGGTTGACTAGTCCTCAGATCCTGATGGTCCTCGGGTCTTAAAAGAAGTGGATGCAGGCGTAGTGGATTCATTAATTATTTTCCAAAATTTTCTATGTTCAGGAATGGTCCCAACTGTGTGGAAAATAGAAAATGGAAGTCATCAATTCAAGGAAGGAAACAGATAGAAAGTAGAAAACTATAGGCCAATTAGCTTAATGTCTGCCATAGAGAAAATTCCATAATCTATTATTGAAGGGGGCATTTAGATAATCTGAATGCAATCAGACAAAACCTGTTAAATCTGTATTGTGAAAGGGAAATCCTGTTTGACTAATTTGTTTGAGTTTTTTGAGGAAGTAACAAGTAACATGAATAAAGGGGAACTAGTAGAAATGATGGACTTGGATTTTCAAAAAGCAGTCGACAAGATGTCTAATAAGAGGTTATTGAACAAAGTGTGACCTCATGGGTAGTGTGCAACGTATTTACATAGACAAAAGATTGGTTGGCTAGTAGAAAAACCGATGCATAAACAGGCCTTTTACTGATTGGCAGGGTTTGACCAGTGGAGTCATACAGAGGTCTGTGCTGCAGTCTCAGGTTATTACTATTATAACACAAAATAAGATCTAATGGTTTTGGGGTAACATATTAGCATGGATAGAGCATTGGTTAGCTAATAGAAAGCTGAGAGTAGGGTAAAATGGATCATTTTGGAGTTGGCGACATGTAATGAATGCAGTGCAAATGCATTAGCACTGTGGTCTAACTATATTCATTTTGAATCAACGACTTGGATGAAGAACTTGAATGTTTGGGTTACTACATTTCTTGATAACATAAAGTTAGGGTAAATTGTAATGAGGACATAACCATATATTTACATTGCAAGTGGGCAAAAACCAGATGGACTATAAAGTGGGAAAATGTGAACCTGTCAGAATTAAAAAGCAGCAATTTATTTAAATGGAGAGAGATTGCTCAAGCTTTTGGTACAGAGGAACCTGGGAGTCCTAATACTGAATCACAAATGTTAGCATGCAGGTACAGCAAGCAATTAGGGAGGCAAATGGAATATTGTTGCTTAGTCCAAGCAGAATCGAATATACAAGTTGCTAGGCTTAATATATTATTATACAATACATTATATTACTAAATATTACATTAATAAATAGCTAGAATTATACAGAACACTTGAGAACTATGCGTAGCTTTGGCCCCCTTACCTAAAAACAATATAAGTGTATCAGAAGCAGTTCAGAAAAGGTTCAACATGATGAAGGGTTCACCTTACAAGTAATAGTTGGACTAGTTATGGCCTTATCCATCATTTAGAGGGATGGCAGGTGACCTTGTTGAACCAAAGATGATCTTGAAAGGACTGGGCAGGGTGGATATTGGGAGATTTTTAACCCTTAATTGGAGACTTGAACTAGAGGGTATAATTGAAAAAAGTATTCTGTTTAAGACAGAGATGAGGAGAATTTCTTGTGGGCTATGGAAACGTCTTCCTCAGAGAGCAGTGACAGTGAAGGCTGGATGAGTGAGTTTTTTTTATAGCAGTTAGATCGATTCTTAATCGACAGCAGAGTCAAAAGGTGTAGTCAATACAGTGTGGAACTGGAGAAAAACAGCACATTCTGATGAAGGGTCTAGGCCTGAAACATCAACTCTCCTGCTCCTCTGATGCTGTCTGACCTGCTGTGTTCCTCCAGCTCCACACTGTATTGACTCTGACTTCAGCATCTGCAGTTCTTGCTATCTCTGAGTCGAAAGGTATAGTCAGTGGACAAAATGTAAAGTTGAGGCCTGATCAGATCAGCCATGATCTTATTAAATTGTAGAGCAGATGTGATAGATCGAAAGGCCTATTCCTGTTCCTATTTGCCTGTATAGGACGACATATTACGTCAAGTGACCATGTTTGGTCAAAAAGGCATGTATTAAAAGAGCATCAAGGGGAGAGAAAACGTAAGAACAAAAACAAAGTTGCTTGTAAAGTTCAGCAGGTCTGGCAGCATTTGTGAAGGAAGAAACAGAGTTAACGTTTCAGGTCCGGTGACCCTTCCTCAGAACTGATGGTGGCAGGGAAAACATCAGTTTATATGCAGAAAATAGGGAGGTGGGTGGGGTAGGGAGTAAACGATAGCATCGAGCCCAAAGAGAGAGAAAGACAGTTGGACAAAAGACTTGATAACGATCAGGCTGGGAGGGTGAATAGTTGTTAATGGGGACTGTTAGTGACTAACAACAGGGGGTGTGTAATGGCAGGCTATGAGGTAACAAGGCCTGGTGTGTGGGGTGGGGGGCTGGGACATGGGAGAGTTTAGGCCCTAAAATTGTTGAACTCAATATTGAGTCCAGAGGGCTGTAGGGTCCCCAAGCGGCAAATGAGGTGTTGTTCCCCCAACTTGCGTTGGGCTTCACTGGAACATGCAGTTGGCCAGGGAGCAGGGTGGTGCATTGAAGTGGCAGGCAACAGGTAGTTCAGGGTCTTTTTTGCAAGCAGAACGTGGATGTTCTGCTAAGCGGTCACCAAGTCTACACTTCGTTTCCCCAGTGTAGAGACCACACTGTGAGCAGCGAATGCAGTAGACTAGATTCCGGGAAGTGCAGGTGAAGTGCTGCTTCACCTGGGAGGTATGTTTGGGCCCTTGGATACTGGGAAGGAAGGAGGTAAATGGGCAGGTGTTGCACCTTTGCCGGTTACAGGGGAAGGTGCCGTACTGCTGTGGAGAGGTGTTGGGGGTGAAGGAAGTGTCAACCAGGGTGTCCCGGAGGGAACTGTCCCAGCGTAAGGCGGACAAGGGAGGGGAGGGGAATTTGCATCTGGGTGGCATCTTGCTGGAGGTGGCAGAAATGGCATCTGATGATCAAAGTCTGAGAAAATTTAAGAGTTTACGGAGGGCATTCCAGAGCTCAGACTTAGACACCTCAAGACATGACCATCAATGGTAAAGCAATTAAGATTGCAGCAGACCAGGGACTGATCTCCAATACAAAGGCACCTCCAAACCAGAATTAGGTACCATTCTCTGTAAGAGGAACAAACTCAAACAAATTGCCCTGTTGGGGTGTCCTGGCATGTATAGTATTAATCAAAGCTGAAGAGGAAGTGTAGGGAGATGATGACTGAAAAAGATGATACAGGTCTGGAAATGATGATCAGGTGTTGAAGGTCTTGTTGCATAGGATTACAAATTTAGTGATTTCCTGCCCTGCTACTTGAAAAGTGAGCAGAAAATGGACCAGCATCAATCATGGTAGATCTGCAACTATTTAATGCTCCATTAAACATTAATTGGCTGGCAAAAAGACTTATACTCCTCACTCAGACGGAAATGTGGCCCGAGTTATGAGTTCAGTAGCACCACTGGAGGAAGGGATCTGTAAACATTTTGACTAGATGTTTGATGAATGGTAAACATCTAAAATTACATTATCATATTTTCCCTTTGATGTTGATTAACACGCCGTATATTTCCAACATTTAGCAGTTTGGACCAGATTTTCATGTTGACAGAGAACATGCTGGAAGTGGGTATAGATCAGATGTCCTGCACCCACAGAACTTTCCATGTTAATGATGGTGGATTCAGGCCTGATCTTTGCAGGTGCATTTCAGAGGCAGCTGACCATTTAATTCATCTGCTGGGTTGGCAGAGAAGGGAAGGAAAGACAAAGTTAGAGGGCGTGAATTGGCACATTCTAGGTCGTCAGCATAGAGGCTCTAAAAAGCCATGGGTTGGCAAAGGGTGTGGGTACATAGACAGATTGGCATTGAGGTTTTAAGACGTCATTAATGGATACAAGGGCATAGAGTGCCATGGGGAGTGTATATGAGGAGGAAGGGGGTATGAAGGGTGATGGTTTTGATTTCACTAATTTCATTTAATATTTACACAATGCCAATAGCGGGTATTGCACCCAGCCCTTATCTGCAGCCTTTGCTTTCATTCCCGGGTTGCTTGGCCTGCCTCTCAGGGGACCTCACCCTCTCTAGAATGAAAATATAACTTACTAGGCCACTTATTCCTGGGTAGGATTCATAGAGCTGTGAAATGTATCACCTTTGTGTTCCCAAGCCAGGAACAAAAATCAGGGCCACCGTTTCTGATTTCCTGCACACAAAGGTTTCTCTTTATATTTGAAAACCCATGACACTGTGCAGTGTAGTACAAACAGATTTATTAAATGTGAAAATTGCTATGCAACATGGTGCCTATGCTATTATTTGGAACATAATGGGGAGTTTCTCATCTCAACCAAAGGAGAAGACTCCCAATCTGTCTTGGCTTTTTTCCTCAATAATTTGTTGGCATAGGGTGCACTCAACTGTCCAAAAGACTGACCATCAATTTAGTTTGGGATCACTTTATGAAACAAATGATACCTGGAGACCTGCAAGTACTTCCAGTTCAGTTTGAGTGCTCTAACCGAAGGCATGTTCCAAGTCTTCTTCAGCTGGAACTGGAATCAAACCAATGCAATTGGCATTATTTTGAACCACAGGCTGTTCTTCGAGCCAACTGAGCTAAATGGCCTCATCTGTATGTACACATGGGATGAATTCAATTTCAGACTTCTATGGAGGGCGTGGTAGATCAGTGCAGGTCCTGGCCCATAGCATTATGCAAAAAAAAAGGGACCAAATATGGTAATGTTTAACTGCAATTTGACAGAAATATTTTCAGGTAGCCTTCATCTGATAACTTCAGAAAAGCTAATCAAAGTAACAACGCACCACATTGTGCAGATTGAAAAGAGGTTTGCGGTCAGTGGGAATGAGGAAGTATGTTCTTTTTTAATTATTATGAATAAGATAAATCGACACTGTTCCCCCCCACCAAAAAAAGGAATTGATAGCTTCAGACACCAGAGAAAAGAATTTCACTCCATACACTGCACATATATATGGAACCACAAACCTGTTGCTGCCATAGTTTGTCAGTATTTAATCTGCTGGAGTGTGAACTACTTGCAGAGTTAAAACTACCTGCTTTAGTTTGATATTGTAACTGAATTTAGGCCCCAAAAACCAAAAATTGAGTTGTGTATTATGTGGCACCAACTGTAAATTATAACATAAAACAAATGACTGCTCTCAGTGACAGAAAGGCAAAATGATTTTAAAAATCAGAATATACTTAAGCAAAAAACTTCATGCTAATACACCATGTCACAAAACTAGCAGAAGTCACCACAAAGAGATCCATGCTGGTGTTTCACATTGGAAGAAAAAGCCAACAGAATTCAAACTCTTTAGGAAGATTTATTTTACACAATTTGAAAGGCAGACAACCATTGAAAAATCAACGTCATCAAATAAGATTCCAATATTTTGGTTTAAAAGAATAGCTATAAATAGCCATCACTATGGGGACAGAGCAGTTTACATACAAAAGGCACAAAAGTGTCGATTTGAACTGACATACATAAATCAATCACTAGAGCCAAATCATTACTTTAATACCACTCTACAGGTAGTACACATTGGCTGGAAATATATTTTTGGCCGTTAGGCAGTAGTGCATATTTATTATCTTGTAATGTATAAATCATAAAATATCATCTTTTTACATTGAACATTTTAATGGAATGTTTCATAACTGGAATTGTACACTGCATTTAAAGCCAACTATTTAAATAAAATGATTAATTTTAATTATTCTTAAACTAAGTAAGCTACATGAAAACACTTGTGCTCGGAGGTCAGATCAATGCTGCTTTGCTCCAGTTATGTAGAAAGTAAAGCCATTGTTCTATTGCTTTTATTTTAAAGATCAATATTGAAAATTATAGGGGTTCAGGAAGATGGTTTCTAAATCGCAACTAAAAAATTTCATGAATAAAGAACAACATTTCTAATGCTTCTGCAATCTGCTCAGTTACACCAGCTTGTAAAGCTATGTCTACACTGATAACAGAAAGTTGAAGTGTCAGATTAGAAGATAATCACCAAAAGGTTGCAGAATTTAATCTGTGCCTGTATTTTATGCTTTTATTATTGGGTAATTACAAGCA
This sequence comes from Ginglymostoma cirratum, assembly GCA_024137785.1. NCBI lineage: Eukaryota > Metazoa > Chordata > Chondrichthyes > Orectolobiformes > Ginglymostomatidae > Ginglymostoma > Ginglymostoma cirratum. The sequence goes on from JAHRHZ010000012.1 coordinate 27,541,644, forward strand.
AATTTTCCAACTAACAAGCATGTAACAAATGGGAGCATCAAGTAACACCTCGTTAGAATACACAGTCGTAAGGAATTATTGCTGTGAAAGATCCATGGAATTAATTGCTAGCTAAGCAAGTTTACTGTTATCAACACAAATGAATTTTGTGGCAGTCAGATGGTTCATTCAGTTCAGTGGACAGCATTCTGTAGAAGTATGTGATGCACATCTCAACGGTAAGTATTGCTTTCTTCCTGTGTAAGCAGCATATTTAGATTTCAACTTAGACCTGAGTTATTCTGACAGAACTTGTTTTCCTGAAGTTGAATTTCTCTGTAATAAAGCTTTTTTGTCTGTGATACATCTGAAATGTAAAAATTATGAGCAATGGACTTTGGATGTGTTGTAGATATGCATGTATGGTTATGTGAATTGAGAGATCTCTGGTATTGTCACTCAGTAAAAGCACACTTGAATAATCAGGCATGAAAAATTTCAGAGTAAAAGATTCTGGATATAGCTTTACATCTTGTATCACAAGGAGTCTAAATTTGAATTAAGGCATTTCCTTGAATATGCAAAAAAAAAGAACTGTGGATGCTTGAAATCTGAAAGAAAAACAGAAATTTCTGGAAAAACTCAATGGATCTGGCAGTTCTGTGAAGAGAAAGCAGAGTTAATCTGTTTTGGACACAAAACATTAACTCTGCTTTCTCTCCAAAGGTGCTGCCAGACCTGCTGATTTTTTCCAGCAATTTCTGTTTTTGTCCTTGAATATGAACCTTGTCAAAACAAAACCAAACTTGAAATACTCTTTAGACCATTAGAGGCAAGAAGGCAATTCGCAGAGACTCTTTAGATACAGGCGAAGCAATAGGCAGAAGTGAAAGGCAATTTTGTACTTAACCAAAGTCATCACAGAATTTAAGTGGCACTTTTCTGCTCGTTCTGTGTTCATAATTTTAGTAGCCCATTTATAACATACAGCTTCTTCCTTGATTGCCAGAAAAAGCCACTTGTGGTCTGACAGGCAGCAGGTCTAAAACTCAACCATGATTGTGAGAGGAGAAAGTGGTTTGTGAATATGTTGAAATCTCTAAGAAACATATTAAACCATCAATTGGTAAAAGGTACAATCCATCTGGATTCCATGGCTCTTATACTAGTTAAGAGTATTTTAAACTGGAGTTCCTGTATTTATTACCTTTTGAAAAATATAATTAAGTGCAGTGTCAAATAAAACAAGTAACTCAAACAGCAAATCATCCATATGCACCCATTTTCTTACACAATATTCTTCTGTATCAACTTTTAAAATTAGAAATCAAAGCTGAGAACTGTTGATAATACCAAGGCAGCTTGGTTCTAATGCAGAAAGTACAACAGCAGAAATCAATTTCGGTCCAATACTGTGATGTGTTTTCCTTAAAAAAAGCAATACAATGGATATTTTAAATATCTTTGTGACTCTGCTATTGACTGAACTTAATATTTATTGAATTAATGAAAAGGAAAGGATTTAATGTGTATTTGACAGTCAGAATTGCTAGTGTGAATGGTTCATTTTCCGTAGAACTTTTTATTTAGTAGGAAAACTAGCAGATTGACGTTGACCTTCGCCTTGCCAAACATCTTCATGACAGCCACACCTTCATACTGTAGCTCCAGCAGGTCCTGTGAAAATAAAATGTGTTCATTAAGTCCTTTTATCTTGCAAATCCAAAATGAGCAAACATTATCCACGTAATGCCAGGTTGTCCATTGCAATGACTGAACAACTGAAAGAGCAAAACAAGTGCAGCTTGTGGCAGTTATAATTTAAGCACTGTGCAATCAACATCATATTACAACCAGAAGGACATAGTATTTATAGTTGAAATGTTATGGAGCTTGGTCAGTATTTATTCCCTAATTTCCCAGAGGGCAGTTAAGAGTCAGCCATATTGCCGTGTCACACGTAGGCCAGACCAAGTAAGTACAACAGATTTCCTTTCCTAAAAGGACATCCAGATGGATTTTTCCTGATAATGGTTTTATGGCCATCATTAAACTTGTAATTCCGACATTTTCTAAAAAAAAAGGGATTTCAAATTCCACCAACGCAGGGTTCAAACTTTGGCCGCCAGAACATTACCGTGGGTCACTGGATTAAGTAGCCTGGCAATTATGTCATTAGGCCATTGCCTCCCTAGTTTGGTTTAAAAAAATTACATGGCATTAATCTGGAATTCTCTGGTTTATGAACTGAAATTTTTTTTAACAACGAGTTCATAAGGAGAAGAAATTCTCATTCTACTAAGGTTACGCTGAACTAATAAACTTGACAGGAAGAAAAGACACAGCTTGATAATAATCTACACTCATTTAAATTTCCTCAACAGAACAGCATGTATCAAAATTACCTTAATCAGTTCTGCAAAGATTCAAAGAAAGACTAACAGAGTATGGCTGCGCCTATCACATCATCTCTTTTATATTATGCTTAGTAAACATAAGTAGGCATTTGAGGAGTCAATAAACCTTTTACAATGAAATAACATTCAAGCAGCAACTGAGGTTCCAGAATAGCTTCCCAGTACTGTGCTTTTGGTTTCCCTTCTCTGACGTCCATTATTCAGGAATAGCCGAGTGGAAGAGTTGCGCTTCCCATGGCAAATCCATGGGATTGGCAATGTGGCATAGTCTCCAACCACTCAGTATTTAAAAAAAAACTGTGTCTTTAGTTTTTTTTAAAAATTCTGCAGATCTAATGAGGAAAGATTTTGAATTTAGGCTATTTCTGTTACAATGGCACAGGCTCTTGATCCTTAACTACCGTTGATCTGGTATCACCGTCAAATATTGAATCAGCAGTTTAGCTATGTTTATAATTTCCCCATTTTTGAATCTTAAACAGCAATGTTCACTGTATTAAAAGTTTAGAGTAAAAAGTGGCTGCAACAGAGCGTTTTATAGGAAAAAAACAAAGGAATTCAACAGTAGAGTTGTTACAAACCAAAATGGAATATGTATTATGTTTTAAAGTGCTGATCTGCAAAAAAAAAAAAAAAAATCTTTGTTCAGTCCCAGTAAGAACAAAATCTATATTAAATGAATTGGAGTATGTTCCTTCAAAGATATATTGGTATCTTTTCAGATTGTTTTACAGCAGGTCGTTTTGTAGCTTCCATCTTGGTATGAACGTACAAACATAGGTTATGTATCTGACCAAGTGTGAACGAACCAACCCATCACAGGGCTGATGCTTATAAAAGTAAAGGTGAAGTCACCGTAGTCCTACCAGACCACAAGCTGCTTTCACATCAGAGAGATGACTGGTGTAGGTTGAGGGTCAGCACACATCAGGTTTGGGGAGAAGTTGAGAAGGAGAGTCCTTCATGATAACCTAATGTTCATGAGAATGGTCCCAGGAATGGAAAGCTTAACATATGAGGAACGTTTGAGGACTCTGGGACTATACTCATTGGAGTTTAGAAGGATGAAGGGGGATCTAATTGAAACTTACAGAATACTGAATGGCCTGGACAAAATGGATGTTGGGAAGATGCTTCCATTGGTAGGAGAGTCCAGGAGCCGAGGACACAGCCTTAGAGTAAAGGGAAGACCTTTTAGTACTGAGATAAGGAGAAACTTCTTCAGCTGAGAGCGGTGAATCTATGGAATTCACTGCCACAGAAGGCTGAGGAGGCCAGGTCATTGAGTACATTTAAGACTGAGGTAGATAGGTTCTTGATTATCAAGGGTTATGGGGAGAAAGCAGGAGAATGGGGTTGAGGAACTTATCGGTCATGATTGAATGGCGGAGCAGTCTCGATGGGCTGAATGGCCTAATTCCTGCTTCTATGTCTTATGTTGTCACTTGCATGTTGGAAGTCACTCTCCCAACATTTTACAATATTTCAAAAGTACCAGACATTGGTTAACTGCCCTGTAATGCATCAAAGTTGGTCTTTCAGAGCTGAGAAAACTTCCCTGTTACTACCCTACCTGAAACAGAGATGCTAAAATTAACATTTAATCACATCTCATAATATTGTCAAACTGTACACAAAGCTGCATTGAATTAAAAGTTCCGTTCTCTACCTGAAAATGAAGTTGAACTTTTTCCATTTCTACTCCCATGAACTTGGCTTTGACTTCAAAGTCTCCCACTTCTTCACTTGGTGTGATGTCAAAGAGGACATTCTTAAATCTAGCAACAGAAAGAGCAGAATTGGGAGTTCAAATAAATTCAACAGCTATCAGGAATAATTAATATAACAAAAAAGGAGATCCTGCAATTTAATAATATTACTAGAATTTGCATGGCAAAGAGAAATTCTACAACTCTATTCTTATGTCTTATGCCTTATGCCAAAGACCATCTTATCTCAGTTTCAGTTGTCCAAACTCTCAGCATTCAGCCAGTTTTATCAGTATGGTCAAATATGGATGACCAGTCTCTCTCTAGCCTTGTGCTTTGATGTTGAACACATACAGCTCAAAGCTCTTCAAAGCCTATAAAATCTCTGCTGTCTGGCTTTTCTGCTCATCAGTGAGATCTAAGTTGCAGCTTGTAGCAGACTTTGCCCAGGATTGACAGCAGGGTTGAAGTTCTTATAATGATAAAGATTTTAAAAAGAATTCTGTGAAATGTCATCATTTTGCGCTGAGTGGAAATAAGTCCAATTCCGCTTCATACCTCCATTCATGTGCACAGTCAATTTGACTCATCCAATATAGGTAATTCAAATTTTCAAGTTGTGTTTTTCTTTAAAACTTTTTCCACGCTGCTTCTTTCATTAGATAGCTCTCTAATAGTTCTGAAAATCCAGAAATTTTTTAAGCCATACCACTTTGACACCATGTTTCCAGTGACGCGTCTTTGATGGCTCCCATAGACTGCATACAAAGTCTCCCACAGCACAACTCAAAGCCAATTTACTAAGGCAAGCCAGTCAGTACATCAAAGGTATGATAGCCTTTCCCTGAGTGAGCATGGTATTAAGTTAAGGATTAACTAGAGAAGTTGGGGCTGTTGTCTTTAGAGAAGGGGTATTTAAAGGAGAGACATAGCAGAAGCGTTCAAATTTATGAGCGGTTTTGACAGAGCAAACAGGAGAAAATACTTTCACTAGCATGAGAGTCAATCAGGCCACAGATTTAAGAAATATTATACAATAAACAGAGAGGAGGAAGGACAAGATCTCTTTCAAAAAAAAAATGATAACAAGTTATCACCTGATGTATATGACCAGAAAAGGTGGTAGAAGCATTTTCAATAGCAGCTTTCAAAAAGAATATGGATAAATGTTTTTTTTTAAATCTGCAGGACTATGAGGAAGAATGGTGGGTAGAGTCTCATTAAATAGTTCTTTCACACAGCCAGCACAAGCATGAATGGCTCCCTTCCACACTATGAAAACTGAGAATTGTCCCTTGTGTTGATTAGCTCCAAAGCTATTTAATGTAGCCATCTCTACGTAAAATCTTCGATTGAAGACTTACTGGTGTTACATCCTGCAATAGCTTCCCAAACCAGAAGTAATGAGTGAAGGATTTTAAATAAATGGTTTAAAAATAACAGTCATGTTGAGTTTATGAATTAATTAATCACACAAGTCCTAGTTTATAAGTCTAAATGTCCTTCAAGTATATGTAAGGCAACATTCTGCAGGGAGGCAACCATTGAGAGTTATATTTGACCCACAGCATTGCTCCTACATCTTCTGACTCAGACAAACCAAGCCAAGTACAGCAAGTGCAACATGAGAACTTCCTGGATATAAATTCTCACTTATGCAATCACTAATGTATAAATGACCACATTAGTCATTGACCATAGCACCCACTCTGAATGAGCAATTAATACATCACGAAGATGGAGACAGGCAGGTACTTCTCTAAACTATTACAACTGAGAGTAGATTGATAAAATGCAGAACTGAAGCCAACAGCAGTTAAAATTCAGAGCTTTCAGTTCATCAAGGAGTATCAATTCTTTTTCTGCACTTGTTATAAATTACTGATCATGATGTCCTCCAACTTTCAGAAAGGTGCAATCTCAGACAATGGTGAAAGCATTCATCTGCTGTACTGAGAAGTGATCATGAGCCTCAAGTTATGTCATAGCTCACGGAGGTATTTTAAGAACACTGCTCAATAGTTCCTAATTGTAACAAGTTGCTAGTAAACACGTAGATACAGCATCTGGGCACCAAGATTCCACAGTACTGTAACATTTCAAATCAGACTGATGACTCAATATTCTTTTCAATAAAAGTTACTCACTGGTTGGATTGAAGTCCTTCAATTTCCAGAATGACACCTTTCTCATACAGGCGAGCTGCTGTGTAGCGTAAAGTTGATTGTTTCATTTTTCTGTTACCCTTTTCTTCCCCTTTTCCATCTAATTTTATTGATCTTCTGGCATTCCTGCAATTCATCCAAGAAAATCATATATTATTTGTTCATCTAAGTGATTCACAAAGTAGCACCTGAAGACTGTCTGAATGTTAATGACGTGGTTTAATAAATTACATTAGTGTAGACAGTTTACTGAATTGAACCGTATCATTTGCGTACTTTCTTGTTAAATTGTCCAGGCAGGTTTTAATATATGTGTTGTAATAATTATTCTGTTCTTCATAAAACTTGGCCTTTGAATTAAGTGCACCCAATGTCTGTTGCAATTTCACAAGTTCAGCCTTGCGACGCTGGCGATACCGTCGTTGGTTCCGGATATCCTGAAACACAAATGATAATTGCACTTCACTCATCTAACTTTAATTTAAATGTGTCTTTCAATCATGTTATTATGGGCATTTTTGAATATGGTTCTAGGAGGGCCAACAGAGAATTTTGACCAAATTTAACATGAGAATATGGTAGTTTTGAACAGTCACCTATGAAGTGAAGTAAAGCAATCCTGCACAGCATTTAGAAAGCTGTGGGCTCATATTTGAGATGCAACATATAGGCATAATACACAGAATTTAAACAAACTGAAAATTGATTTAACAAATGCAGTCAAACAGTACAGTTTTGTCTTTATAATAAGCCAAAGGGTCAATATACTTCTGACATTTTAGAATTTGATTTTAAAAACCTGATCTCTTTGCAGAATTGTAATGGCAGAGGGGGTTCTTTGGCTCATTGTGTCTGAACAGGCTGTCCAAATGAGCATAATGACCTGCTGCCAATCTCCTATCTTTTCTTCATACTCCTGCACATTGTTTGAATAGAAACAATCATGCAATGCCTTCTTGAATGCCACAATTGAACCTGACTTTACCACGCTTCCGGGTAATGCATTCTAATCTTGAACTACTTGTTGCACGAGAAAATATTTGTCTACAATGCATTTGTTTCTCTTGCAAAATCATTGTAAATCCGTGTTCTCTCGTTCTTGATCCTTTTATAAGCAGGAACAGTTTCTCTCCATCTACTCTGTCTCTATCTGCTCATGATTTTGGAAACTTATATCAAATCTCTGTTTAGCTTTCTCCTCTTCCAGCACGCAAGTCCAACTTCTCCAATTTATTTTCATAATTGAAGCTTCCCATTCCTGGAACAGTTCTCGCAAACCCCTTTTACACTCTCTCCATTTGTTCTTAACTGTGGTGCCCAAAAATGTACACAAGACTTCAGCTGAGGTCTTCCTAGCGTAGCTTGCATGCTCTTGTGCTTTATGTACCTTTAAGTAAAGCCCAGGATGTTGTGTGCTTTAACAAGTGCTCTTTCTACCTGTCCTGCCACCTTTAATGACTTATGTGCAGGTGCCTCTGTTCCTTCAACCACTTTAGAATTCTACCTCAGAGTTATATTCTCTCTGCATATTCTTCTTACTAAAATGAATCACCTCAAAATTTTCTGTAAAAAATTTCATCTGTTACCTATCTGCCCAATCTACTATTTGTGTACACCCTTTTGAAGTTTGAAACTGTTCTCTTCACAATTTACACTGCTTCCAAAATATCTTCAAATTTCAAAATTGTCACGGGCACATCAAGATCTACATCAGTAATATATGTCAGGAAAAACAAGGGTCACACCCAACCCCCGGGGAGCTCTACTACAAACCTACCTTCAGCCTGAAAAATATCTATTAATTGCTACTCTTTTCTATTAGTCAGCTAATTTTACATCCATCTCACCACTGTCCATAAGACCATAAGACATAGGCGTGGAAGTAAGGCCATTCGGCCCATCGGGTCCACTCCGCCATTTAATCATGGCTGATGGGCATTTCAACTCCACTTACCTGCACTCTCCCCGTAGCCCTTGATTCCTTGCGAGATCAAGAATTTATCAATCTCTGCCTTGAAGACATTCAACGTCCCGGCCTCCACTGCGCTCCGTGGCAATGAATTCCACAGGACCCTCTGGCTGAAGAAATGTCTCCTCATTTCCGTTCTAAATTGACCCCCTCTAATTCTAAGGCTGTGCCCACGGGTCCTAGTATCCCCACCTTGTACTCCATGAACTACAACTTTAACTCATAAGTTTGTTATCAGACAATGAATTGAACGCTTTTTGGAAGGCTACGTATGCACATCAACAGCATTACCCTTGTCCAGCTTATCTGTTAACTCATTTGCTGGACTGCTGTGAAGAGGTAAACATAATTTTTCCTTAAGAAGTCCAAGTATTCTTTTCCTACTTAATGCACATTTCTTCACGTGACTATTAATTCTACCTGAAAATTTGTTTCTAGAAGCTCATCCTCCATTGACATTAAACTCACGGTTTGTAATTGCTGAGCCTATCCTTACAACCTATTTCTGAACAAGAAATGTTCATTTAAATACCAAGCTTCTCTGCTGTATACCTTTGCAATATCATTGATTAATTCCTGGTATTTATTTGTCGACGAGACCAGGCCTGCCTGTTCCAGTGTCCGAAGGTTCCTCTGGATTTTTCGTTTTTTCTGCTCCAATGGAAGCTGCGCGTCCTCAAGGATGGACTGACTGTGTTTCATTTTTTCAGGAACTTTGGAATCCAGTAGAGCACGTTTTTCAACCACCTTCATGTGATTGGCTTCCTAATAAATGGCACAAGGATTTACACCAGCTGAGATATGTACATATTAACAAGAGGACGCACATACAGTACGATTCTGGCAAAATCCTCACAAACTAATTTGATCAGCAAACCATAATTTAAAACCATATTAAAAGATGGTTTTCTAACCATTCAGCACAGAAATAACCTCCAGTTTTTTTGGTAAACATCACTTTAAACATATTTAACTTGTTCATCCAGTGTAAATGATTGTTTTTCCACAAGATTACATGGTAAAGAAAACTGTTTGGGTTATATCAACAATCCCACACAGTTAGGACTCTGAGTTACCATGGATACAAATCAGTCCTATGCTACATTCCTTTATAACTACATCATTACAGAGATACCATCAGTTTGCTTTTTTTTGAAGCGCAAGGAATTCAACAAACGTCCCACATTAAATGAAAAACGAACTGCAGGAAGACAATTCCAACATGCAATGTGTACCACATTTATTTTGCTTTTAATAGATTTGTGACATCACTGTCTGCTCATTATGACTTTCACAGATGTTCATTTTATATGTAGCTTGAACGCTAAAGGCAAAAAATAAAGAAGCCAGAAAGGAAAATTACACAACTATCCGAACAAAAGTAACTTCAGTTTATTGACTAATTTGATATTCCATTACCTCAAGCTGGAATTTGTAGCAGAAGTATGGTATTGTTACCAAAAATTGAGAATAGATCCTTAACACAAAATTTGATAACACCAGACGGACCAAGCAAACAAACAAACATAAGCATATGAACACTTGAACCTAACACACTTGTTATCAAATGGGTGTTTTTTTAAATTAAATTATGTAAAACACATGCCAACAAAATTGTAAATGTAATAATAACTGCTATACTTCCAAACAAAGCATCTTGTCCACTCCATGAACCAAAACCTGGGTTCCTGTGAAATACTGTAGCTCTAATGACCTCTCACCCTTTAGGGTGCCCTTACATTTGGTTCCCTAGAGGCTCCTCTGCTTTGTTCTACTTGCTTCAGATGTTGACCATGTCTTCACCCCGCCCTTAATTCCTAAATCAACCTGTTCAGGAATATTATTATACACCTCTAGATCGGGTGGGACTTGAACCCTGGCTTCCTGGTTCAGAGGTGAGGGACACTATCACTGCACCACAAGAATCCTCTCATCTTGACCTTATTGCAGATGGTAATGCTGCTATTGCCTGTGAGGCAATTATATGCAAATTACTGGTTAATGAGGTAACAAACTGGCCAGCGATCCTGTTGCATCCTTTGCTGCTGGAGTGACATTAGACCATAGCATTCTGATGTTTGAGGAAACATTGTGTTAAATTGAGCAGCCTGTGCAAACTGTGAATATTTGAGGCAGGAAAAGAATTACACAGGCAGATACTGAAGGCTTAAAACAGCAAGTGCCCAAGTGTAGCATAGAAAATGCATGTAGTTGCTTAGAAATAAAGTCAGGAGAGCAAAGACAGGACTTGGAAAAAAAAACACTGGTGGGTAACGTTAAAGGAAATCCCAAAAGGTGTTTTATTAGTATATTAGGGGCAAGAAAATAACTAGGGACCAAAGTGGCAGCGTGTGTGTGTGTATACAGCCAGAAGACTTAGCTGTGGTTTTCAATGAGTACTTTGTATTCACAATGGTGAAGGACACTGTGGGTACAGAAATCAGGGATGGGTGCTGTGGTATGCTTGAATAAATTAGTATTAAGAGGGACGAGGCGTTAGCGGTTTTAGCAGGATTGAAAATTAATAAATCCTCAGGCCCAGATGAGATGCATCTAAAGTTGCTGCGGAAGGAAACTTCAGTTGCTCTGACATCAATATTCAAATCCTCTCTGGCCACAGGAGGGATGCCAGAGAACTGGAGGATAGCTAATGTCGTATCATTATACAAGAGTGGCAGGGATAAACCAGGAAACTATAGGCCAATAACTCTCAGATAAGAGGTAGTGAAACTATTGGAGAATATTCGGAGGAACAGAATGAATATCCAGTTGGAGAGGCATGGATTAATTAGGAACAATTGGCTTGGCTTTTTAAGGGGTACATCGCATCTAACAAATTTGATTGAATTTTGTGAGATGGTGATGAGGTATGTAGGATGAGGATAATGCAGTTAATGCAGTCTATATGGACCAAAGTAAGGCTTTTAACAAAGAACTGAATGACAGACTAGTTCTGAAGCTAAGAGTCAATGGAATCCAAGGCAATTTAGCAAAATCGGATCCAAAATTAGCTCATTGGCAGGAAGCAGAGGGTAATGGTTGAAGGTTGTTTTTGTGATTGGAAGCCTGCGTCCAGTGGTGCTCAGTCCCTAGTCCCATGCTGTTTGTTGTGTACCTGAGTGATCCATCTCCTTGACTCTGTGTAGTGGAAGGTAGCTGTTCCCAGAATCTGCTGTAACATGTTTCCTGTTCCAAAGTAACATGACTCATTGGTTTCAGTGTAGGGAATTTTTGGTTTCCTCTATATGACAATATCATGTCCTGGGCCAGAATTAGCAGTGGAACTGGCAGAGACAGAGACATTCAGTTCCGTGAAACAATGAAATAAATAAAAATGTTTGAGAATACAAATAAAATTACCTGCTGTGGGGAGGCTGGTGTTTCCAGGATTTCAGTCAACGTTTCGCCTGGCTGAGTTCTGATCACATCCACAATCAACTGTTTGGTCCTTTCAAAAACAAAAAGTATTTTGTTTGCAGTAGTATTGGTGGGTTAAGTCACTGGCATGCTTTTCTCATTTGTATGGTTATACATTTGCAAATTTAATCTTGATATTCTGCTTTGATTCAATATCAAGTCATTTGCCTTTAGTCAGAATTGGAGCTACATCTGCCTAGTATCTAGATGATTTGTAAGAAGCCCAGGGATTGAACAGAATATCCTAGCTAACCTGTTACATCGTATAGTCTTCTCGGAATTAGAAAGTTTGATATTTAAAGGCTATAGATTGTAAAACAGACATGATCGCACAATAGAGATGCGAGCAGAAGCAGAAGCAGAAGCAGCCTTCAAGGAAAAATAATAGTCTGGTGTAGTACTCCTGACTGCAATGCTGACAGGTGGGAACACAGGTCCCCTATTAAACATCAAATGATGGCTTCTGCTAATGCACCGATTCCTTCGGTCCTCTATGCAGGTAAATTTAACAACAGCCACACAAAGGGTTGGGCAGATAAAAATTGAAGCATCACAAACCAAAACATAACATCGCACCTACCCGTTTCTACTTTTTGGAGCTAGTGAGGGCTTCTCATTTAAATATTATAACGTGGCTCAGTGCCTCATTTAGGACTAGCTAGCTGGGTTAAAACCTGGCAACTGATGGAACAGTCAGGTGGGCCCAGCACCGTATACGACCTTCAAGCCCCAAATGCCCCATTAACCTTATCAGTGACTGAGTCCCTCCCTCGCTGTCAACAATCCAGAGTGATCCCTGCGCCCCCAGCCCCACAACCTTCTCTCCCTTGCTTATGTGTGTGAGCTTCTCACTGACATTGTTCCTTTCCCCCAACCATTAAGTTCAGCCAGACCTGAGGAAAAGCTACTTTTCCAGGCTTCTTGACTGCTAAATATCCCTTCCTAGCTCAACGTCAAACACCTCTCCTGAAATAGAAGTCATTGTTCTGAAAATCGTAATATCAGTTGAAGTTAAAGTAAGGCATGAAATACGTTTAAAGCAGGATTGGGGCAAAGATTTTCAACTTGTCTGAAACTCAAATGCAACTCTGTTTAAAAAAAAAAATGAACAAAATGATCCTTTAGGTACTGAAGAGACTGGTGCTTCTCTTGGCCAGAGACAATCGCTGTACTCTGCAAATACACCAGCCAAATAAACTGGGCCATTTCCTCCAAGTAAATGCCGTATGAAGTCCCATTGCTATAATGACAGAAATAAAGGCGGCTAAATCATTAAATATTACAGTTGCAGAGTCAAATTGGTCTGCTCCTGTGTAGTAAATGACTAAGATGAACAATCCAATCTCTTGCTTGATCTCCACATCATAAGAAGTTTATTTCCTTCAACGTCCATCCAATTTATTTTTGAAAGCACTGATTTTTCTTCTGCATCCAACAACCCCATTTGCAGAGATTTCCAGAGTTTTACTAATTGGTGTGAGTGAGACATTCTTCCTCATTTGTCCCACTTGCATCTCTTGCCTAATTTTGTGTCCCCTCATCCTTCTATCATCAGCTAGTGAGAAGGGATTTTCCTACTGTACCTTACCAAAGCTTGTCATTAACTTGTACACTTCTTTCAAATCTCAACCACCTTCACTCCAAGGACAATAACTCCAGTCTTTCCAACTAACCTTGTAGCTGAACCCTCTCAATCCTTGGAACCATTCTGTTAAATCTTCTTTGCAGACTGTGATGGACCTTTATTTTTTAAAATACGGTGATGCAATATTCTAGTCGGGGTCATCTTTATTACTCATTCTGTCAATCTGCACTGGCACCTTCAAAAGGTCTATGAACACGTACCCCAGGTCCCTCTGTTCCTGCACGTCATTGTTGGGAAAATGCTGGAGTCCATTAAGGAAGAAATGGTAGTGCAAAGTACATGGAAGTCAGAAACTGGGATTAATGGGCCTTTTTCAGTTTGCAACAACATAATTAGTGAAATATGATAAGGATATGACAAGTCTCAGGGCCTCAATTATTTACTACCTTGATTAGTTATTTGGAGGGGGTGCAGAATGCAATATATCCAAATTTGCTGGATTTAAAATTAAATGGGGATGGCGGCACACTGTGCTGAGAAACAAGAATCTGAAAGCGGACGTAAATAGGTTGAGGGAGTGGGCAAAATCTAGGCAGATGGAATTGCATGAAGGGAAGTATGTGATCATGTGCTTTAGCAGGAAGAATCAACAAGCAGATTATTTGAATAGGGAAGTGCAGCGCAGAGGGATCTGGGTGTTCTCGCTTATGAAACACAAGTAGTTAGCATGCAGGTAATTAAGGCGGCAAACGGAAGTTTGGCCTTTATTGCTACGAGATTGGAATTTAAAAATAGGGAAATCTTGTTACAAGTGTACAGGGTGTTGGTGAGGCTGTACCTGGAGTACAGTGTATAGATTTGGTCTCTTTGGTTAACAAAGCACATACTGGCATTGGTGGTGGTTCAAAAAACAATTCACTAGGTTAATTTCTGGGATGAAGAGTTTGACCCATCAACAAAAGTTAAGCAGATTAGGCCTTTATTCATTAGCATTTAGAAGGACTGAAATATACAAGATTTTGATGGGGCTTGATTGAGTAGATGTTGCGAAGATGTTTTCACTCTTGAGTGAGTCTCAATCTAGGGGATGAAGTTACAAAATAAGGGGACTCTCATTTAAAATGGAGGCAAAGGAATTACTACTTTGAGAGGGTAATGTCTTGAATTCTTACCCTAGAGAGTTGTGAAGGCTAGATCACTGAGAATGTTTAAGGAGCAGATAAACGATAATTGAAATATTAAGGAGCTGAGTGCTATGATGAGCTGGCATGAGGAAGAGTTGAGGCCTGAGACATATCACAGAAACATAGAAGATAGGAGCAGGAGAAGGCCATTCAGCCCATCGAGTCACTCCACCATTCATCACAATCATGGCTGATCATCCAACTCGATAGGCTAATCCTGCTTTGTCCCCATAACCTTTGATTCCATTTCCTCCAAGTGCTATATCAAGTCGCCTCTTGACTACATTCATTCAATGTTTTGGCATCAACTACTTCCTGTGGTAATGAATTCCATGGGCTCACCACTCTTTGGTTGAAGAAATGTCTCCTTATCGCCATCCTAAATGGTCTACCCCAAATCCTCAGACTGTGACCTCTGGTTCTGGACACATCAGTCATGACCTTGTTGAATGACAGGACAGGCATCAGGGGCCTATTGGCCTACCCCGTTCTTTTTTATTTTAGTTCATATTTTTAGTCCTTACACCCTATTTGAATACTTTCCAATTCCCTGGTATCTCGTCATATCCAATGAAGATTGGAAGAATAAAGGTCAGACCTCCATCAGAAATGTTAGGTGCACTTCCATTCTGACTGTTCTTAGTATAGAACTTTCAGCGGAAAGAAAACCACATCCTCTATTCACAGTACTCAGCTGACAAATTTTGAAATGGAAAAGTCCCAATAGCTACTTTGACAGCTGTCATGAAAGGGTAAGCTCATAAGCTAAGTGAGATGTTAGGGTGTTGGGAGAATTGGGTACAAGTTGGGTAAGGGTGGCTGTATGTCAAGTGGGTAGGGTGCTAACTGGCATCAGGGTGGCTTGCCAGGGCTAATTTGCTAGATAGGTAGAGGGCAGGGTGACAAAAAAGTAGGATGAGAGCAGGTTTGGGTGCCAGGCTACAAGTAACTGTTTAGGGGTGGGCTAAGAGAAATTAGGTCTGGCCAGGCTTGGGGAGGGTAGATGTCATGTTTAATAGTGGGGGAGCGGGTTGGGGAATGGGGTGGTGTCAGGTATAATCTGACGGGGCTCAAGCTGAGTCCGTTTTGAAACAGATGAGTTTGGAGGAGTGATGTATTGGGTTGATTGGTGATGGCATGGTGGAGGCATGGGGTTCGGTCCAGCAGCATGTAGATTGTAGGCTGCAGAAGGTGTGGGGAGTCAAGTGCCAGCGTGTAGACAGGTTGTCAGGTCAGGGGATGGGATGTGAGGGGTCTGCGGGTTAAGAATGAGGCAAAGTATGGGAACTATTGGATACTTACTCAGGAGTTAGACTATGCATTTTAAAAAGTCTAACTTCTCCTGAGTAACTATGTTACTTAATTTAAATCAGAACCATCTGAAGTTACTGATTTTGTAGGGACTCTCCTAGGGTTACAGGTGTAGAGAAATTTCTAGCGGAAGGTCCAATTTCCCTGGCAATTCCTTTGGAGAATGCTACAATGGGGATTACGTTGCAAATTCCAACTAGGCTTGCAATAATGACTGTTCAGCCAGTGCAAAACCTGCCCCAACATGCTAAACGCTATTAAATCCTTTATGATAGACAACCATTTTCTCAATGACTGATGTTAAGCTAACAGGCCTGTACCTAACTGTTTTATGTCTCCTTCCGTTTTGAATAAGGCTATTATATTGCCAGTCTTTAATCTTCTCGGACTTTTCCAGAATTTAAGGATTCTCAGAAGATTACCACCAGTGCATACACTAGCTCTGTAGCTATTTTGTTAACTATCTTGTGATTCTAACCATCAGGTCCAGGGGACTTACCAGCTTTTAGGCCCATTAGTTCCCCCAAGTACTTTTTCTCTAGCGATAGTTATTATTTTCCTTCTTGCCCTTGATTCTGTAGATTTTTTGGAATGTTTTTTGGAATGTCTACCATGAAGATGAATGTGAAATGTTTATCCAACTCGTCTACCATTTCATGGTTCCTCATTATTATTTCTCCAGCCTCATTTGCTAAGGATCTTTGTTCACTTTGGTCTGTCTCTTACTTTTTATATATTTAAGCAAGTTCTTGCTGATTATCTCTATATTACTTGCTACTTTACTCCCAAAGTTTAATTTCTCCCTTTTCTCAGTCATGTTTGGTTGATTTTTAAAACTCCTCCAATTCTCTGGATGATCTATACAATTTGCCACAAAGCATGAAATTGAAAAAAAAAACCACAATTTTTCACTTCCTTGGTTAACCATGGTAAGTTTATTTCCTTTCTAGAATTCTTCTTCCTCACTAGGATATACCACCTATGGTGAAAGTTGTGAACTATTTTCTTAAATATCTGCCATTTTTCATCAACTGTCTTTTCCTCGAAACTCCTTTCCCAGACATTCCAGCTAACTCTGGCCTCATTCCTTTATAATTACCTTTTTTCCTCCACCCAAGTTCAGTACTATTGTTTCAGACCCTAGTTTCTCACTCTCGAGCTGTGCAATAAATTCTACCATATCACGGTCACTATTTCTTCGAGGATCTGCTCTTCTGAGATACTATATTATATCATGACACAGTACCAGAAGCAAAATAACTTGATTACTGGTCAGATCCACAACATATTGTTCTTGGAAATTGTCCTGAACACATTCTATGGATTTTCCTCATGGCAACCTCTGTCAATCTGACTTTCCAATCTGCACAAAGATAGAAGTCACTCACAATTAATGCCTTTTATTACATGCCCCGCCTTGTATTACAGGCCCTCATTTCTCCCGTTTATTCTTTGTTCTACAGTACAGTTCCTGTTGGGAACTTTATAGTCAACTGTCACCGGTGTCGTCTTTTCCTTGTTTCTCACATCCACCCATAAAGGACTCTATGCTTTCCAATCCAATAATTTCTTGTTTTCACATTTATTCCTCTTATGCAGATGAGCCTATCTTAACTCTCAATTGTTCAAATTCTCTCAGCACAGCTTCTTTTCTAGTCCTGCCAGTGTTGATGGTGCAGCGTGGATGACAACAATTGGATCTCTCCCTTCCCTCTCCAAGTTCCTCTCCAGCCCCAAGATATCATTAACCCTAGCACTGGGCCGGCAACACAGCCTTCGGAACTGCTGCTCACGGCTACACAGAGCAAGGTTCTATCTCACTGATTATACTGTCCCCTACCACCACTACATTCCTATTTTTCTTTACTCACTTGAATGGCTCCCTGTACCAAGGTGCCATGATCACTTCGATCATCCCTGCCACATCTGCAGTCATGCCTTCCTGTCCCTGATCACAGACCACATTTTAATGAACCAAATTTAACAGGTTTACTTTTGCGTAAAAGCACCCAATGATGAAGGGTTTAGGCCCGAAACGTCAAGTTTTCCTGCTCCTATGATGCTGCTTGACCTGCTGTGTTCATCCAGCCCCATGCTTGTTATCAGCGATAATTATTTGATCTACTCTTTCCCATTTTTATCCAAACTCTTACTGAGGTCGAGGGGTGTTCCCCAATCCTGTGCTTTTTTTTTTTGAGTTTCAATCTTAGAAATGGATCCACAGCAAAATCTCTTAAATCAAATCAAAGCTAGGACTTGTTTAACAAAACATTGAAGAAATTCAGGGAATTGTTTCACTATTTCCTTCACACACTCAGGCAGACAAAGCATGGAGAGAAAGAGGAAGGGAGTTACAAGGCACAAATTTCTTAAAACTCAGATGTTGGTATCAGTTTGAGAGACTTACTGGGAGTTTGTTAGCTGGCCGGTATTGTAGCAATCGTTTTCCTGGAAGCTGAGATGCAGAGAAATAGCATTGGAACCTGTAACAGGTTTCTCGTATAGGGAGAGGGAGGAGAAGGTCCTTCACAGCTCGCAGGGGGATTGTACTCATGACACTGGCTTTATTCTCCACTATACTCTTATCATCTAGCCACTGAGCTAACCAAATGCACCTTCTGCAGCATCGCCAGGACTGCAGAACTAAGTTTGATCCTTTGACTGTGCAAATACTTCACCGTGTCTATCAAATGCTGCTAATGATGTTTGCCACACATTAGTCCTATTAGTAGCTTCACCAGTTTGACTTTTTTTTTGGAATGCTTTGTGCTGCTCATAGAATGCCCTCCTGCATTCTTCTCTGAGCCAAGGTTAATCGCTCAGCTGGATGTTGCAATGAGGGATAAACAGACCATGAGGTCTCAGAGTGTGGTCGAGTACAATTCTGCTGTTGCTGAAGGTCCACAGTGCTTCATGGGTACTCTGTTTTGAGCTACTTGATCCATCCTAAATCTATCCCATTTAGCAAGGTTGTAGTGCCACAGAACACAATGGAAGAAATGCTCACTGACTGGATAGGCAGGATTTTTTAAAAATTCATATACGGGATGAGGATGTTGCTGGCTAGGCAGCATTTGTTATCCATCCCTAATTGCCCAGAGAGCAGTTTAGAGTCAACCACATTGATGTGGGTCTGGATCACATGTAGGCCAGACCAGGTAAGGACAGCAGTGTCCTTCCCTAAAGGACACTAGTGAACCCGGTGGGTTTTTCCAACAATCAACAATGGATTCATTATTAGATTCTGAATTTCAGATCTTTTATTGAATTCAAATTCCACCATCTGCTGTATTAACCGTCCAGTGATAATACCACTAGGCCATTGCCTCTCCTATGGTCTCATACTTCTGTGAAAGGTAGACTGCTCAGGACAAGTTCTCTTTTGTTGGTTCCCTTGTCACTTGTTGCAGGCATTGCCCATCAGATGTCTTTCAGGATTCAATCAAGTCAATCCATTTTCTTAGAAACAACTAGTCAAAGAAACCACAGCTGAATCATGCTTAACTACCAAATCACTTCATGAACAAATGATCTAAAGGAACACACTATGTCAGGCATACAGTTTACATCTAATCTATTAATTTCTCAAAAAGTAACCAAGCTTTGCTACTTCAATCCAACAGTTTTACAGCACAGAGATAAAACGTTGTGGAGCTGGATGAACACAGCAGGCCAAGCAGCATCAGAGGAGCAGGAAAGTTAACGTTTCGGGTCGAGACCCTTCTTCAGAAATGGGG
>JAHRHZ010000012.1:27571116-27588836 GCA_024137785.1 Ginglymostoma cirratum
CCTCCTTGAGCTGTCTGTCCTCCCTGGACTGGCACAGGTACAACTTACCTACAAACCTGCTCAGGGATAGGCAGCAGACTAGTTTAGTTGTGTTGAGAGATTTAAAAAGTGGATTGTTCTTCTTAGAGCAGTGAAGTTTCCGTGAACACCTATTAGTAGTCTAAAGTGAAGATTTTAATACAACAAATTTAAAGAAACTATATTCCATGGCAACAGGGTAAGTAGTGGGACCTCAAATTTAAAATACATGACAAAATAACTAGAGGGGAAGCAAGGATAAATTTCTGTATAAAGGATCATTAAGTTCTAGCGTGCACTGCCTGGAAGGGTCATGGAATTAGATTTTAAAAGACAGCTGGGCATGTGCTTGAAGATGTCAAATTGGCAAAGTTTGGGGGAAAACTGGGGTGTGGGACAGAATTTGAACAGTCAGCACTAATACAACAGACTGAACCGTGTAAAATTACAGGAGACAGACTAAGAGAAAATGAGAAGCACATGACGAGGAACAAAAATCTGGAACAAATGGAGACTGGTTGTGTTGTATGGACGGAGACCAAGAGTAAAAGATCAAGGATGTGTGAGTCATACGCTGTGGTTGAGAGATTGTGGTTAAACTAGATTTTGTTTTTGTCTATACAGCTTTTGGAAACTGAAGTTAGAAAGGAATTTCAAATCTTTGACAAAGTCAATATGGTCAAACCAAATTAAATATTCCCCACATTTCAATGCCAACTTTAAATGGATTTGCAAGGTAATAGGTTGTCCTCTAAAGGAGCAAGTCAAACTTAACCTTAGTGTATGAAAATCAAATTTACATTGCCCCACGTTCAAAGAATATTTCAAGGTCAAATCTTAGGATAGGATTTGACAAAGTAAATAAATATAAATTGTTGCATTTCTTGAAAAAAAACCCATCTCCAACGAAAAAAGGCAGCTCACCATACGCTTAGTCTGAATGAAAATGGAGGTAGAAAAATAACCTAAAACAGAGCCAGTGGAACTTTCTAAATCTAAGGAATAATCCATAGTTGACATTTAATTTGAATAAGCATCAGGGGATCAACTTTAATTCCCAAGTGGAAATGTTGCAAATTGAGCTGCTGAGGCCATTCTGGGGAGGTAACAGGGAAGCTCGCTCAATTTAAACACTAGATTCCAATAACATGTCACTTGTTGACTCTCTGACCAAAGTCAAGTCAGCAAGAAGTGGCTGTCTGGTTCTTTGTCCCTCCTGCTGTCTGAGTTTAGTCTCCAGCCACTCGAATCATCAAATTCTGAAACTGTCTGAAATGGATGGGTTTCATCTCCATGTCTCCAGAAAATGAACCTGGAACTCTGGATTACTATTCCAGTAACATTAACAGGGTGAGATGGTGGTGTAGTGGTAAATAAGTTAAAGAATACAATAGTTTTATTGCCTTTCCTTGGGGGAAAAAAGAGCAATAATGGAAAGTCTCAACCACCATAGAATATTATAGCATGTGAAATGGTAACTTTGCCATACAGATTTGCATTTGTAGAATACGTATATTCTTTCAAATGTTCCACTACACTTAAGTACCCTTAATTTGCAACAGCATGACCAGCCAGCAAATGCAGCACATAACCTTTGCAAAGTAACATTTCACCAAATGGAACAAACAAATCTGATTTTGCCAATATTAATTCTAGAGGGAATGATGACTAAGATGCTGGAAAAACAAATGATTTTCGTTGTTCAGAGTCACTCTTCCATCTACCTGCACCATTGGAAGAGACAGAGGGCATTAGTTTAAAATTTATCTGCGCTTCTGGCAATGCCGTATTCTGCGATTCTGCACCAAAGTGTTAGTCAAGTGTATACATGTCCTAAATCTATAAGCAAATGACTAAGAAAACAGTTTTACCACTTATTCCAAGCTCACATATTTTATATCAGAGATAATAGGAACTGCAGCTGCTGGAGAATCCGAGATAACAAGGTGTGGAACTGGATGAACAAGCAGGCCAAGCAGCATCATAGGAGCAGAAAAGCTTGACGTTTCGGGGAAGGGTCTAGGTCAAGCCCGAAACGTCAAGCTTTCCTGCTCCTATGAAGCTGCCTGGCCTGCTGTGTTCATCCAGCTCCACACCTTGTTATCTCACACATTTTATAGTTTCTCCACTGTGGGGCCAACTGAGCTAAAACCTTGGATAACAGCCATGAAGAATTACTACAAGGAATTAACTGTTGATCACAGGAATTTGTAATTTGTAATAATCTGAATATTTGAATTAGAGAAATTCTCTGACTTTAAATACAACATTGCCTGCTTTGTAGACAATCTGAATTTGAGTCTCAACTCAATCAGATTTTAACAGCAAAAATCAACCTAGTCAATAGTTTTTGAGTGCAAAGCACAGGAAATTGATTAGTTTACTTGTGAGTAGTGCATTCATGTGTTCTATAGAAAATAAGTCAGTGATTGGTTATAAATTGTGACTTGTGTCAGAATGTACGTCTGTTGGCTTACAGAAAGAGAAAATTCACAACAGCACAAGATACTACATAAACTGGCGATTCAAACATCAGAGTTTCATAGCACTGAAAGAGGCCCCTCTACCCATCGAGTCTGTGCAATAGAATCACAGAATCCCTACAGTGCTGAAAGATGCCATTCGGCCCACTAGTCTGCATCTATCTGCCGATCCCTCTACCAAGGCAAAAAATATCACCTTAACTATCCTGTGTCTTCTCTACTCAAAGGGAGAGAACTCCAACCCATCTGATCTCTCTCCATAGCTTCAATACTCCACCCCACGCAACATCCTGGCAAATCTCTTCTGCACCTTTCTTTTTCCATTTTTTATTACAGAATCCCTACAGTGTGGAAACAGGCCATTCGGCCCAACAAGTCCACACCGACCCTCAGAGCATCCCACCCAGACCCATCCCCCTATACCCCATCTAATCTACACATCCCTGAACACTACGGGCAATTCAGCCTGGCCAATCCACCTAGCCTGCACATCTTTGGACTGTGGGAGGAAACCGGAGCACCCGGAGGAAACCCACGCAAACACGGGGAGAATGTGCAAACTCCACACAGACAGCCGCCCAAGGGTGGAATCGAACCCAGGTCCCTGGCGCTGTGAGGCAGCAGTGCTAACCACTGAGCCACAGTTAGAAGTATTACAAAACCAGTTTATTTCTTCAACTAATAAGTTATTAAATGAAATAGTAAATTGGTTTTGTAAGATTCAATAAACTCATGCTTGGGCAGGCACATAGTTGCTTTGACGCTCTATCAAAACTATTTGATTAGTTTGAGAGTTTTATATTATTAGGGTGTCACAATTAAAATTAGGAAAGTCGAGACATATTGAGATTAACACATCAATCACAGTTGGATGCTGCAGAATACAGCGGTACTTTGCAGCTTCATTTGGCCATATCCACTTTTCGCTTTACGAAAGAAGGAAGAAGTTAATCTACAAAACCAGATGGTCAGACATTATTTGAGAAAGCTTACTTTATCATCAAAATCTTCATGTCTCTGTCATCCCCCTCTCGCAAATCAATCTTGCTGGTCAGCGTGAGAGAGACTCCTGTCTTTGCAAGCTGGGAAAGTACATTGTCTTTGTTGGGGTCATTTGGGTCAACTGCACCCTCCCCTAGGAAAAAAGAAATCGAAACAGGTTTTACTGATAAAACTGATACTTTTGGTATCATGCAACCTCTTTTGTTTAAATTGTTCCTGAAGTTATGTAATATCGAGACAAAAATCTACCAACTATCAAGATATAAAGCATGCAAACATTTTTCACGACAGCATGAGAAGAAACCTTACAGTGGGGAAACAGACCCTTCAGCCCAACAAGTCCACAGTGACTCTGCAAACAGCATCCCAATCAGACTCTCTCCCTACCCTATCCCTGTAACCCTGCATTTCCCAAGGCTAATCCCACCTGATCCACATATCCCTGGATGCAATGGGCAATTTCAGCATGGCCAATCAGCCTAACCTGCACATCTTTGGACTGTGCAAGGAAACCCACGCAGACATGGGGAGATTTTGCAAACTCCACACAGCTAGATAGTCACCCAAGGCTGGAACTGAACCCAGGTCCCTGGCGCTGAGAGACAGCAGCATTGACCATCAAGCCACTGTGCCACAATGAAGGCCAATGTGTTCAGAGGTAGGGTTGAGTTATATTTACCACAGAGAGAATGCAGCAGAGATTCACCAGACTGACACTGGGATGGCAGGACAGTTCTACGAGCTGAGATTAGTTCACCTGGGCCTGTGTTCACCGGTGTTTAGAATGATGAGAGAGGATCTGATTGAAACACAAAATTCTAACAGGGCCAGACAGACTAGATGCAGAAATATCTTCCCCAGCTTGGGAATCTAGAACTCAAAATGGATTGAAATGAAGGAAGATTTCCTCATTCAAATGGTAGTAAATCTGTGCAGGCCAACCCTCTGAATATATTCAAGAAACAGATCGATAATTTTTTTTTTTTAGGCGTCATGTGATATGGGAGAAAGTAGGAAGAGGCGTTGAGATAGAAGGCTAGTTATGATCATATTGAACCGTGGAGCAGGCTTAAAAGGGCCGAATAACCTAATCCTGATCTTAGTTTCTAAGTTTCTAAATTTCTAAGGGACATTAGCAAGCTAGATTGTCATAAAAACCAAGCAACGGTAGTTTCATCGCATCATTATCAAGACTAGCTTTACATTCCAGAGACCTTAATTAAGTTTAATTAGCACTAACTACTACAGTAGTTTGAATTCACGTTCCCAGAGAGCCTGGGCCACTAGATTTCTAATGCAGTGACATGACCACTGCACCCTTGTTTCCTTCAGAGATAGTCAAGATAGCTAAAAGGTGCCAAATAAATGGAAGTTTGGCTGGTTACTAAATTTCCGATTTGCTGCGTTTTCTGGTTAATTATTCAAACTATTGGATGATTTATTTCTTTGCCACAATACTTTTCAGCAAAAATTAAACTAGAAGTTGATCATTTTGAAAAACAGGTGAATTTAATTGTGGCTAAATCTGAAATCTGGGAAAGCAGAGTTTTCCAATTTTGAAAAAGATCAGTTTATTCACTCCGGATGAACCAGGTTCTTAGCCCAAAAAAATCTACATTCAATTCTTAATTTACTCACCAATCAGAGTTTCAACATCAGGTACACTTCCCAATCCTTCCAGTAACTCATGCAATAGGTCATTATGATCTGGCGAAATAGCTTCTTGGTGTTCCAACAGCAGCTGTCACATGGACAAGAATTAGACTGGGTCAGAAATCTGTGTCACAAGTTCATACTATACACATACATCCATCACTTTTAGGAAGACATCCAGAAAAGCATAATGTCTCAGCTTTAGCATCATTCTTGCACCTTCTCCTGAGCCTCTATATCTTTTGCGTAAAATGGAAATGTGAATCAAACAAAGTACTCCAAATCTGTGCCCTTCAACCAAGAATCGACATAGGTTTCTCTGCTTTTCAATTCTACGCCCCTAGAAATGAAACCCCGTGCTTGCTTTGATTGTTTATTTTTGTAAATAACATGACTAACTGGCTTTTGTTGATTGTTCAGCGATTTTGCATACCTGCAGTCCGAGATCACTTTGTTATTCAATACGTTTTGTGGATTGTTCTGTCGCTGTGACGTACAAATGCTCAGAAAAAGGGAGTTTCCTCTCTGTGTTGATGATGAATCACGTGACATTAGATCTCAATTCGCTTAGCTAACTGCAAATTTTGCGTATAATGTCAAATGTTGGAGCGGTGGACAGAAGCAACAAGTTTATACTGTGCTCACTTGTTCTGTTCTCTTCACATATCAAAATCACTAATGACAGAGACTTCACCATCTGCCTAAGGTTATTTTCCTCATGTATTGGGATTCAGCTTACACTCTCAGAATTTAGATATAAAAGACAACTAACTGAAAGCCAAGTTCAGGGTGTCCTGTGATGCAGGGTCCAGTGCACAGCCGGCTGCAGAGTACCACCTTCGGCATGTGGGAGTCCTCCATATGGCCTACATGACTGACCCCACAAAGCTGAGCTCTGATCAGCTTTCAACACCGGGTGTACAGCATTTCCTGCCATCTAGGATTAGACTCTATCATCCAACCAGTACGTGGCCTTCATATTCTCCCTACCAAAATATAACTCCTTACATTTACCCAAGTCGAAATGCACTTGCTACTTATGTGACCAAAGAACAAAGAATACTACAGCACAGGAACAGGCCCTTTGGCCCATCAATCCTGCACTGGCAGATGGCACCTTTTCTAAACTAAAAACCTTTTGCCTCCGTACAGTCCGTACCCCTCTATTCCCTACCTATTCATATATCTGTCAAGATGCCTCTTAAACGTTGCTGTTGTATCTGCTTCTTCCACTTCCTCTAGCTTTGCATTCTGGGCACTTACCACCCTCTGTGTTTTAAAAAAAAAACTTGCCTCTCACATCTCCTTTAAAAAGTTTCTCTTTTACCTTTAAAGTAAACTGACATTTCTACACTGGGAAAAAGATTCCAACTACCCATTCTATCTAATCCTCCCAATTTTGTAAACCATCAGGTTTGCCCCATCAGCCTCTGACATTCAAGTGAAAACAAACCAAATTTGTCCGATCTCTCCTTCATAGCTTACCCTCCAGACCAGGCAACCTCCTGGGAAACATTTTCTGTACCGTCTCCAAAGCCTTCACTTTCTTCTAGTCGTATGGTAGCCAGAACTGTACACAATGTTCCAAATGTGGCTTAAGTTTGATACAGCGGCAACATGACTTGCCAATTTTTTATACTTTATGCTCTAACCAATGAAAACAAGCATGCCGTACACCTTCTTGACCACCTTATTCATTTGTGTTATCACTTTAAGGGAACTGTAGATCTGTATGCCTAGATCCTGCTGTACATTAATGCTTCTTAGGGTTCTACCATCTACTGTATACTTTCCTCCTGCAATATACCTTCCAAAATACATCACCTCGCATTCTATCTGCCATTTCTCTAGCTTTATCTATATCCTCTGGCAATCCTCCTCATTATCTGTAGCTCCCCCAACCTTTGTGCTGCATTCTCCTTCAAATCATATAAATTTATAATATAAAAACAAACAGGTATCCCAGCACTGATCCCTGTGGAACATCAGTGATCGTAGATCTCCAGTTAGAAAAATACCCTTGCACCACTACCGTCTGTCTTCTATGACCAAGTCAGATCTGTATCCATCTTAACAGCTCACTGCAGATCCCATGTGACCTCACCTTCTGTATCAGCCTGCTTGAGAGACCATGTCAAAGGCCTTGCTAAAGTCCATGTAGACAACATCCACCAGCCTACCTTCAATCATCTTTGTCAATTACTCAAAAAACTCAATTTCTTCTTCAATCAACAGAAATTGCACAGGAAGTGTGATCAACAAAAACTGAACCAGTTCTGAAATGTGGACTCTGCTTTCTCTACATAGGTGCTGCCAGACCTGCTGAGTTTTTCCAGCAGTTTGATTTTGCTTCTGATTTTCAGCGTCTGCAATTCTTTAGTTTTTTTTTCTTCAATCAATTTCTGCGAAGGTTATCAAAGTCACTTTGAGACTGTAAGTTACATTTATCCCCTTTTCTGTGGGCCTGAACTCAAATGAAGGTTTGGATTGTGAAAACGTTTAAAAACCTCAAAAATTGGTATTACAGAGATCCTGGTAGCTCTTTGCAATATTCCTACGTACAAGATAATTTGCTCCTGAATGTTTTTCCGCACCTTTTGTCCTAATTGCTTATCTTACCATGCAGTACGGCACCTGTAGTATTTCTGTAGCTTAAAATACGGTACTGCTCAGTAATCACTGAAGAAAGGTACCACAAAAACAAAATTCCACAAGTGAATGTATTTATGGAGAAACCCCAATGGCTACATGTTTTAATTCATAAGTCATTAACTTCGACTACTGAACTTCAACATACTCATCAAGTTTTCCACTGTAGTTAGCACTGGTTTGTAAAGTTGTAGTCTTTGCTTTCCCGAGAATCTTATTTGCAAAACCCTAATTCAGAGCATACACTGAAAGGAACGCACACTATGATCAAATGAGAAACAGACTAGTTTCTTGCACTTAGCAATTTTAGTTCAGGAAAATTTTCTTAATTATTATGCCAATAAATTTGCAACAGCTTGTCTACAAACTCTCAGCTTGCTCAGAAACCACACAGGTATCAGAGTACTGGCGTAAGTTTTTAAGAAGTGGGACAGTACATTGAAGGGAAACACACAATAGATATATGGGGTTTATAAAATGCTAACTAAAATGGCAAATATGGTTTATATTTTGTGGTAAAAGCCACTAAACCCAAACCAGAAAATGGAGAAACTTTAATGAACATTCCTCGATGAAGCAAAATTAGGTGGTTTTGAAAGCAACCCAAATATGAGCAAAGCTCACAAAGGCGTAACTATATAATACAACAGCATGGCTTTCCTGATGGTCAAGATTGTAACTAAGTGGAGGAGTAAGGCACTCAGCTGGACATGTATTTGGGAGCAATACTTTTCCATCTTGAATGGGAAGACACCAGAAACATGTGCCTTTAGGAAGGCACTGAAGGCCAGCAACAACATTTTAGAGGTGTCTCCTTCTCTGAGCACGAAGGGCGATTTAGTAAATGGAGGTTACAAAAGTAAGTAGGGTGTTCCTACATAGGATGATTAGAAGCTTGCTGAGAAATTACTCCACACTACTTTAGAATGGGAGGCAAATTTAAATAAAACGAATAGCTGAGGATGCTAATATCTGAGACAGAAACCGAAATTGCTGGAGAAACTCAGAATTCTGGCAGATTCTGCACAGACAGAATCAGAAATAATATTTCAAGAACCAGTGACCCTTCTTAAGAACAGAAGACAACAAGAAAAATAAAACAGAACAAAGGGACTTTAGACAATTTAAAGAATGCGGGAATTGTTCAAGTGCGCCCAGTTGATGACGACTGTAACTGGGAAACTCATCCAGAGCAGGACAATGGTTAGGGTAATTAGATTCTCAAAAGTGGAAACTGAGTACTCTGAAATAATCCTCCTTCACAACATGAGCTTCTTACTGCAGCTTCATAGGTGTATGAGGAAAAAGCCCAGTGGTGCAGCGGTCAGTCCCCGGCCTACGGATTCAAAGCTTAGGCCAATGTTCTGAGGATCATAGAATCCCTCCAGTGTGGAAGCAGGACATTCAATCCAACAAGTTCACACTGACCCTCTGAAGAACATCCACTCAGACCCACCCTCTACACTATCCCCGTGGCTAATCCCTACCCTACACATCCCTAAACACTATCAGCAATTTAGCATGGCCAAACCACTTAACTTGCAAATGTTTGGACTGTGGGAAGAAATCGGAGCACCTGGGGAAACCAGGAGGATAGGAGCTCAAATCCTATAGAGAAAAGGTGAAATCTCAATTCAATTGCAAAATCCAGAATAAATTGCAAGCCTAATGGTGACCATCCAACCAGGGTCAATTGTCAGAAAAACCCATTTGGTTCACTAGCTTCCTTGAGGGAAACAGAGGAGGCGTTGGCCTAGCGGTATTATCGCTGGACTGTTAATCCAGGGACCCAAACCACATTCTGGAGACCTGGGTTCAAATCCTGCCATGGCAGATGGTGGAATTTGAATTCAATAAAAATATCTGGAATTAAGAATCTCATGATGACTGTGAATTCATTGCCAATTGTTGGAAAAACTCATCTGGTTCACTAATGCCCTTAGGGAAGGAAACTGCCATCCTTACCTCGTCTGGCCTACATGTGGCTCCATACCCACAGCAAAGTGGTTGACTCTTAACTGCCCTCTGGGCAATTAGGGATAGACAATAAATGCTGTCTAGCCAGCAACACCTTCATCCCGTGAATGAATTTAAAAAAAAAACAAATCTGCCATATCTGGTCTGGCCTACGTGCGACTCCAGATGCATAGAAACGGGTCGACTCTTACTCGCCCTTTGGGAAATTAGGAATAGGACTACACCAGGTCCATGAACAAATTCAAAAAAAAAAAAATTTTTCATCTTTCCAAGTCATTAAGTTGTGAGGAAACCATGCTCTGTCAATGCAAACAAGTCACACAAGTGCCTCCTGCCATCCAGCGGCTTGTTTTCTGCTGACGTCATCTGGAAATGTATCCCACAGGTTATCCAGAAATGTAATAGTGTTGCAGGCTGTGCAGCAGAACAAGGACATTTACACAAGCTTGAAATCAATTCCAACTTATCCAGCTCTCGCAGAATAAACAGGAAAACTGAAAATTGGGACACTTGAGCATTTTGAGGAAACAGTCTGAATACTAGGACTGTTCTGGCAAAACTGAGGTGTCTGGTCACCCTAACAATTGTTAAAAGAGAAAGTTTTAATCTGGCACAGTGCGTAGGGGTGAATGTGCAATGAAGAGCTAGGGTGACCTTGGGTACGTTCTTTCAATGCCACATATTTGTCAGAAGTGTGGCATTGAATAAAAATGTTTTATAAGACACAATAAATTTTGTTCATGTATGCAAACCTTTTCTTCTGGTTTACCTTGATGTATTAACGAACTACAAATGCATGAGCTGTGCAGATTTTAGTTTGTGGTAGTAAAAGTCTTTAGAAGTGAAATCTCACCTTTTGGTCATTTGGGAAATGAACCGCTAATAAAAAGTTATCAGTCTCCATGACAGTTATCACTTTAATTGGAGGGAAATGAGAAAAAATAATACAATGCATTATGCCAGCTTTAAAACTGTCAGGTGCTTCAGTTTCTGATTTTTTACAGATACATTTAAGCACTACCCCCGTACTGTTGCTTATGGTTGTATAGAGATAAAAGGTACTGCAGATGCTGGAGAATCAGAGATAACAAGCATGGGGCTGGATGAACACAGCAGGTCAAGCAGCATCATAGGAGCAGGAAAACTTGACGTTTCGGGCCTAAACCCTTCATCAGAAATGGGGGAGGGGGAAGAGGGTTCTGAAATAAATAGGGAGAGAGGGGGAGGCGGATAGGAGGAGAGGATAGGTGGAGAGGAGGCAGACAAGTCGAAGAGGCGGGGATGGAGCCAGTAAAGGTGAGTGTAGGTAGGGGGGTAGGGAGGAGATAGGTCAGTCCAGGGAGGACGGACAGGTCAAGGGGGCAGGATGATGTTAGTAGATAGGAGATGGGGGTGTGGCTTGAGGTGAGAGGCCAATGTGGTATACTGCATCCGCTGTACCCGTTGTGGCTTCCTCTACATCGGGGAAACCAAGCGGAGGCAGAACACCTGCGCTCAGTTCGCAACAAACAACTGCACCTCCCAGTCACGAACCATTTCAACTCCCCCTCCCATTCCTCAGATGACATGTCCATCCTGGGCCTCCTGCAATGCCACAGTGATGCCACCCGAAGGCTGCAGGAACAGCAAATCATATTCAGCCTGGGAACCCTGCAGCCCAATGGCATCAATGTGGATTTCACAAGCTTCAAAATCTCCCCTCCCCCAACCGCATCCCAAAATCAGCCCAGCTCATCTCCACCTCCCTAACCGGTTTTTCCTCTCACCTCAAGCCAAACCCCCATCTCCTATCTACTAACATCATCCCGCCCCCTTGACCTGTCCGTCCTCCCTGGACTGACCTATCTCCTCCCTACCCCAATACCTACACTCACCTTTACTGGCTCCATCCCCGCTTCTTCGACTTGTCTGCCTCCTCTCCACCTATCCCCTCCTCTATCCGCCTCCCCCTCTCTCCCTATTTATTTCAGAACCCTCTTCCCCTCCCCCATTTCTGATGAAGGGTTTAGGCCCGAAACGTCAAGTTTTCCTGCTCCTATGATGCTGCTTGACCTGCTGTGTTCATCCAGCCCCATGCTTGTTATCTCTGTTGCTTATGGTGGTGTTTCATGCCAAAGACATTATTGCTCGCTTATAAGATGAAATCTTTAATTCTAATCAATTTAGCTAATAAGTTTTTTTTTAAAAAAGACCTGCAGGCAGACTGGCAAAGATCCAAGTATTTTACATGCTGGATCATCACGCATAGCAACCTGACAAAGATTCAAATGATAACTATCACTGGATGCCACCACGCCAGACAAATTTACAACTTGCTCGAGGATTCTTTTGAATATTTTTATTTGAAGAATTACAACATTTTGCTTCAGGTTCATTTGCTTGGGTTGGCCAGGCTATTGCTAATGGTTAACAAAAACTCGTTTTTACAGCCATTTTT
Source organism: Ginglymostoma cirratum (assembly GCA_024137785.1). Classification (NCBI taxonomy): domain Eukaryota; kingdom Metazoa; phylum Chordata; class Chondrichthyes; order Orectolobiformes; family Ginglymostomatidae; genus Ginglymostoma; species Ginglymostoma cirratum. The sequence goes on from JAHRHZ010000012.1 coordinate 27,583,336, forward strand.
TGAATCAGCTTAAACTGGAACACAGACCCATAAGAAAAGTTCTGGCAGGGTTTAAAACATGCAACACAGGGACGGATCTGGCAACATGGTGTATTCCTCACCTAAGGATCTTAGTTCAAAAACTGTCTCAAACTGGCTGACATTAGTCAATCCTCACTGAGCAAGTTGCGCCATTTGTAAATGTTTAGCCAGCTTCTTACCAAATTTCCCTTCAATCTGAACAGGGTTGTCAGAAAGAGGAAGTAAAACTGGGGCAGGAAGGCATCCTTTCCTGCAATGGTCAAGCATTTCTCAAAATAGAAATGCTAAGAAACAGTAATGATGGAAGCTGCATGAAGTGCCACAAATCGAACTGATTTAACCTTTTAATTTTATAAAAAAGCATCTTAAATCAGTCCTGGTTCTGAAATCTCCCTATACAAGGTAAAATTTTTCAACAATCATTTTTCTAAAATGATAAAGTTTGATAAAGTTCAAACTTTGAACCCTCCAACGATTTCAAGCAAACTTGAAGACAAATGTAATCATTAGTGATGTAAAGTAAGGCGGAGACAGACAGAATTTTGGTCCCATGGCTGAATCAAAGGAAAAGCAGAATGGGTAGTAAAGTAGAGCTATGATTAATGATCAGCCGCGATCTTATTTTATAGCAGAACAAGCGCATGGAGCTGAATGGTCTGTTCTTGCTCCTATTGCTTGTATTCCTATTAAACGCATGAATCTCTGTGCCATAAATATTTTGTGTGTTCAGGTGGACCTGGGTAATAACCAACACACCAAACTAGACCAATTCCTTCCTCTTGCACTGTCTTGACAAGGTGGATTCTAGTGAAAGGCAAGTGTGATGCAAGTTTTGAGGTCACCTGCTTCACTCAGACTGATTTTAACAATGGCTCATTTTCTTTAAGGGATGTCAAGTTGACATGTTTCAGAATAGCACTTCCTGGATCAATCAACAATTGAATGCAGAAGGGAGCACTGTTAATTATTGTTATCAGGTAGAAGGTGAACAAGAAGACGGCAGACATAAATCAGGGAAGAGGATTCAATACGAGAACATGATGAAAGGTTATAAGTGATAAATGCTCACTTAATACCTCTGTGTATTATGTTCCCAATTAACCTCAGGTGGTATCGCTCCTCACTGTGCCACATTGCAGACAGTGGACTCAGGAGGGAGAGAGTTATTAAGTGGTTGCATTTTAATGGAACATTGGGTGGTTCAGTAGCACAATGCATTAAACAGCAACGCGCTGGCAGTGTGCAGCTCAGAGCTGCCAAGCCAGAGTTTCATCTACATGAGCTACTGAATAGAGGTCATGCACCTTCTGTAGACAAGGAAAACCCACAAAGATTGGTGTTCCCTATTGCTGTCCTGCATCGCCATTGGTTAAAAGCCTCTGCCAACACACTCACACAAGAAGAATGGCTGCCAATGCTTGTGGAACTGCAATTCCATTCAAATTAGCATAGTTAGAAAAGCAAAAGCTAAGTGGGAGATGGAGAGTTGCCAAGCAAAATCTTTCAATGGATTTCCCTATTTTAAAATAACGAATGCAGAAATAGAATAGCATAACCAATGAATTCACAGCAGGAGAAAGCTTATTGTGTTCATTCAAAGCCTTTTCAAACAGAGCCATTTAAGAACAGAAACTTTGGTATTGAACATTTGCATCAACAGCATCCAAACAAAAGGCTAGTCTGAGCACATTCACTTGGTGCACATTGCTGACCATGCCAGGCTACTGTAAAAGGACAAAACAATGAAATCTTTGTTAACCACCTCAAGGAGATATTCTGTCTGAGGAGGGCTCAGGGTAGGTTTGAAATATTCACGCAATTTGCCCAGATCAGAAAATGTTTGATGCCAACTTGTAAACTAGGACGTGTTTTAAATGTATACTTTCAGATCAAAAGAACAGCTTGAAGTTAAAGATTTACATTTCTAACTGGAAACAAGCTGTGTGTGCACATGTGCACGTGACCTAATGACGTAGGGATAGGTTTAATGGAAAAAAGTTACTTTGTTTCAATATATCGCTCCTATTTTCACAGTCAATGAAAAAGCAGTCTTTGCATGAAATTAGAACAGGAACAAAGGCTCGCAGGAGACAAAGGGTGTTCCTGATTTGAAGTCATTGTGCCAGAATTGTGAATGGTATCTGTACTCAAAAGGGAAAAGTGCAAATTTAGATGTTGTTGGTAAAGCTGGTAGAGATAGGCAGTGGCATGCTGTCAGATTTCCAGATCTGATCTCTTAAGTGCAGGTTGGGGAAATCTATGAATCTGAGTGAATTCCTAGGAGCTGTGACACGTGCTGTCGGAAAATTGAATGACCATTTAGAAAACTGGAATGAATACAAGAGATTCGATTAAACCCCACACATGCAGCAATTCTGTTTATAAAGTTGGCTTAAAGTACACGTGCTTAAGAGATGCGGCTGAAATCTTGTGGTCTTCAGCCGAATGCAGAGCCAGTGAGCAATCCATGCTGTCTCTTCCATGGAAGGCCTGCCAATGCTCCCACCTTGCCTTTTCTCTGGAACCCTGGGCAGAAGTGCCCCCTTGTGGGGTCTGCTGCACAGAGGCAGCTGTGGCTTCTGCCAGAAGAGCACCCTGGAGTCCCAGGATCACGAAGGATCCAAGACGAAGGCAAGCCAAGTGGGAGAAAAGGGTCTCTTGATTTGGGTTTCTTTACAAGGTCACCCTTCTGCCTCCAATGCCCCGGGGAAAATAGACCCAGTCTATTCTGCCGCACCCTATAGCTCAAATCCTCCAACTCTGGAAACATGCTGTAAAGAAAGGAAGTATACGGACAAACATCAAGTATTCATTGGATTTCTTCCTGAAGTAGAATCATAGAATCCCTAAAGTGCAGAACGAGGCCATTCACCCATTGAGTCTGCACCAACCCTCCAAACAGCATCCCAACGAGACCCAACAGCCCCATAACCCTGAATTTACCACTGTTCATCCACCTATCCTGCATAGCTCTGGACACTATGGGGTAATTTACCACAGCAAATCTACCTAGCCTGCACATCTTTGGAGGAAGCCAGAGGACTCTTTTGGAAACCCACGGAAACACAGAGACAACAAGCAAACTCCACACACACAGACAATTTCCCGAGGCTAGAATTGTACCCTGATCCCAGTGTTATAAGACAGCAGTGCTAACCACTGTGCCACCATGAAGTAATTGTTTTTAAATAATAATGTTGTGTCAAGACTTGGAGCTACTAACTTCTAGGCTTTCTCTACTATAGCGACAGGGCCCGGTCTTTCCTTTTCTAAGCATGGAACAGAAAGGCAGTTCACAAGTAAATTAGTCATCCAAAAAAAGTGGGTACAAGGTACTGCCGTCACCGATGTCATGCGAAGTTATTTGCGAGCAGGGCTCACTTCTCTGATGTTAAAGACTGCGCAGTCATTAGATGGACAGCAATCAGGTAGTTATAAACAGGAGGAATCTAAGTGGGGGACAAAAAGAATCAATCATATTTCAATGGATGAATTTTATATGGAAACATTCCACAATCCACTTTAATTTGACTTAGTACTGTCACATGTACCAAGGTACAGTGAAAAGTGTTGTTTTACGTGCTTTACGGGCAGGTCGCACTATCCAAGTGTATCAGGGTAACAGAACAAAGTGCAGGGTACAATGTCACAGTTGCCTAGAAGGTGCAGAGAGAGATCAATGTTAACGTTAAGGAGGTCCATAACATCTCAACTGCAGAAACCAACAACTAAAGCTGAAAGACTATAAACGGATCAGCAAGGGCAATATTTAATGCTGATCAACGCTGAACCATGAATAAATTGTGGAGATTTAGTTGATACAATGGGGAGTTGAACAATTCTTGGTATGGAACAGACACACAACTACATAGAGGAAGGAGCAAATGCTGCACCGATGCAAGCTGGGGAGATCAAGTGGCAATTGTGTAAACATTGGAACATAGGATCAGGAGGCCATTCAGCCCCTCAAGCTTGTTTCACCATTCAATGCGATCATGACAAATCTGTGGCCTAACTCAATGTACCTGCCCTTTGGCTACATGCAAGCATTTTTGCTCAACAAAAATGTATTTATCTCAGTTTTAAAATTAACAGCCAATCTAGCATTGGCTCCCATTAATGGGAGAGAGTTCCAAACCTTTACCATCCTTAATGCATAGAATAGCTTCCTAGCATTCCTCCAGAACTATGTCTAATATTTAGACTATGCCCCCTAGTTCCGTTAAGCTTCTAAATTCTAGGGAAAACAGCCCTAATTTGCATAATACCTCCTCATAACTTAATCCTCATGTAAATGTATGTTGTACTCCCTCCGAGACTGATATATGCTTCCTCAGGTGTGCTACCCAGATCTGGTCTCAGTGCTCCAAATGGGGTCTAACCAGGAATTTTGTATAGCTGCAATGCAAATTCTGTGTTCTTGTACTCCAGTCCTCTATATATAAAGGTCTTTGTTCTCTGCAGTTTGTATGGGCTTTTGGGCAAGTTATACATACTAAATACACAGAAGCTTCAGTACATTATGGACATATAATGAGTACAGAGCAGTCCATCAGAAACAGAATGATAAAATATAGGGTTCTAATTATTGCACATATTCACATCAGCATAAGACTTAAGAAAACTGAACTAATGCAAGCTCAGGAAAACAGGGGTTTATTAAAAACGCTTAGTCTTGGACAGGAGACAGAAGTGACGCACAAGGCAAAATATGTTGTTGATTCAGCAAAAAAAAAAGGATAAGCCACAGGGGTAAAATGCATTCAAGTAGAACTTAGCATCATGAGAAAGCAGTGAATGTTGATGTTTTTCAATCTCAAAACTTGGTCAAAGGCAAATACTTTAAGAAGCCTTTTAAATGTTGAGGGAGAAAAGGTGATAGAGGGGTTTGGGAAAAGAATTCCAAAGAATGGAGATGAAGGTGCTGAAGGGAACAAATGATGTTTTGGATTGGAGAAGACGAGGAAAGGAATAGGCAGAGGACTAGAGTCAGAAGACATGCATGGGAATGGTGAGCTAGCAGTTCCAGATAGAAGGTATTACAAAGCAATGGAGAAACATGGAGACACCAATTAATATAAAATTCAACTAGGATAAGGAAGTCAACATAGGCCAACAACTTTGAAGGCAGTGGGTAAATATGTTCAATTTGGGACATGATACAGCCTGTGAAGCTTCGGATGAATTGGAATTAACAGAGGGCAGATGATATCTGACAACATGTAGGAGAAGCCAAGTGTAGTTAAAGTTTCACCAGCAATGCTGAAAAACTAGAATTATTTAAAAGCATGTTCAGCCAGACTTTAATTAAACTGGATGACTCAGAGCTGGCAGGTTTATTTAGTCAAACCAAACTAGTTCTAAACAATCAGAGATAAAAGGTACTGCAGATGCTGGAGAATCCGAGACAACAAGCATGGGGCTGGATGAACACAGCAGGTCAAGCAGCATCATAGGAGCAGGAAAACTTGACGTTTCGG
>JAHRHZ010000012.1:27589236-27631137 GCA_024137785.1 Ginglymostoma cirratum
GAAACGGTTTAGGCCCGAAACGTCAAGTTTTCCTGCTCCTATGATGCTGCTTGACCTGCTGTGTTCATCCAGCCCCATGCTTGTTCTAAACAATACCAGTTTGAGATAATATTCAGATAAAATGAGCAAAGTATCTAGGCAACATAATCTTAGCTTATTAAAAAACCATAAACACCTTAAAAGAATCTCCCACACTTTTAACAAGGGACTTTGAAAAACATATTCCCCAGTTTTAACAAGTGCCACTGTTATATTTACTCCTAAAGCAAGCTGGTAGCATCCAGCTACTGTGGATTTTGTTAACACAGATGACTTGCAAATCTGTTTCTGCACTGCTTTTATTATGGGTAGGTAGTGTTAAATCAACCTGACATGACACACCTCTGGTGCAAGTGGGACTTTAACCCAGCCTTCTGGCTCACAGATAGAGACACTACCACTGTGCCACAAGATCCCACTTCAACATAGGTATCCGTGGTCTAATCCATTAAGAACTACGTTGCTGATGCAGTACCTGCAAATTTGAACTCTCAGTGTCACTCCAAACAAAAGAACAGTGATTCAATGCCACTGTTAATATTCCTTTCTACTGTGGTGCAGTACAGATATTTGCACAGGTAGAGCTGAGGCTTTCAGTGCAGTAATCACCCTGGTGCCTGAAAGAAGAACTGAATCCTTCAGTGGATACTTGCAGATCACAAGTAGATGACATTGATTACAGTGAACAAATATATGCCCAATGTATCATTCTTCAGCACGAAGAATTATGCACTTCCACCTTCATAGCATTGCCTGCATCTTGATTATATCTCAGCCCATTGTCTGCTGAAACTCTCATTTCAGCCTGCCAAACCACATTATAAAGTCTCAAAACCTCCTGGTTTACCCCAATCTCACCCTCATCAATTTAATATCCCCTGTAAATGCTTCGTCATCCAAACTTAGTTCAGGTAGCAGATAGACAGCAAAATATTATTTGGAACAAATCCCATCTTGATCAGCAATGATTTCAAAAACCTTTCAAAGTATAGTTTTGTGTAATGTGACAGCACAACAAAATCTCCCCACCTCTGGTCCTTGATCTTTATTATATCAATCTGTCACCGCTGTCAAAGGTAATTACTTACTAACGTAGGAAATTCCATGTCACTGGTCATGGATTCTGGGGGTCCTTGTGTGTGGCTAATAAGCTTAATCTTAGAGCCTCATCTCCCACCATGTAGGTCTGTCCAGGTGGAGGAATTGGTCCATGACCTTGAGATTGTTGGCATTCCTTTCTCTGGCTCCTTGTTCGTACTTCCTCCTCCCAATGGGTGTCCTCAAAGAATTGTTCCCCTTCATACAGAAACTTCCTCCAAGTCTGTTTCTTCTCAATGAGGATCTCCCATGCATTGACACCTGGGTTTCTTGACAGAAGCTTTCATGGAGTCTTTGAAATGCTCCCTTTGAGCGCCTCTTACTTGAGAGTCTTCCTTGAGCTGGCCAAAGATGATTTACTTTGAAACTCAGGAAATGTGAGGACTTGCATCCATGCACAGTATAATTTGAAATCATGCCTTAAACCACCTAGGCCAGCTACCCTTCCTAAAGCTTCTCCAATTCCCTTAACATACGTTCTGACCAATTCTTTTTCCACCTCCTCATAGCTCTCTTCTGCTCAGTGTCCATTTTAGATTTATTAAGCCTTTGCAAAGTATCCTTTGTTAAAGATTTGCACCATATAACTACAAATTGCTGTTTTCTCTTATTATTATCATACCCACGACAGCTCTATTAAAGAAAAACAAGTATCTCCTTTTGATTAACTTTTTCAATACCAAGCCACTGACACATACCGAGTGAGTATTTATAATTTCTTCAATGGAGATGTAAATAACCGGTTTGCTTAGTGTCACCATGTCAGAGTATTCATCAATATTAAATTTTTCTTCTGGTTCTGGTACATCACAGGCTAACTGGAAAAAATTCCTGTAAGGGATAGAAAAGAAAACAATTGGTAAGGAGCCAGAGGATTCAATCACTACACAATGTTCTCATTTGGAATGAACTATTGTCTGTAGATCAAAATCTTTAAAAACTACTACAAAATCCAACAGTAATGATAGGATCAGAGATAAAAGGTACTGCAGATGCTGGAGAATCCGAGATAACAAGCATGGGGCTGGATGAACACAGCAGGTCAAGCAGCATCATAGGAGCAGGAAAACTTGACGTTTCGGGCCTAAACCCTTCATCAGAAATCAGTAATGACAGGATCCCCATTTATTGCAGCAGGTCAAGTAGCACGTCCGGGTATCGTTCTGAAGAAGGGTCACCGGACCAGAAATGTTAACTGCTTTCTCTCCACAGATGCTGCCAGATGTGCTGAGTTTCTCCAGCAATTTCCAATTTTGTTTCTGTTTTCCAGCATTTGCAGCTCTTTGTTTCTTTCTCCCCCCATTTATCTCTGTTCACCACAGCTGTATTTCAGAACTTGTATCATGCCTCCCAAATGTAGCTTATCCAACAGTTACTTAACAGAGGCATTTCCTTAAATCCTCTAAAGATGATAGAAACCTTCTGTAGTGCAGTGTCAAATTCTGACATAGTCTGTAATACTACCAAAAAAAAAAATAAACTGCAAATGTACATACAGCACATCGTCAGGTCACTGGCAGCAACCACAAATGTTTCACAATTTAAAGATATTTTAGTGACTGGTTAAAAGTATTTTGGTCTGAAATTTTCCAATGACAGAGCTTCTCTGTTGTTGAGAAAACAGCAAGAGGCTGATGTCCAATCCTGCCCCGAACAGGCAGCACTACCATTGCAAGGGTGGGAGTTGTAAGTAGTGAAAAGTGGATTGGGGGTAAGTTCCAAAATGCATGCCTGCAGTTCACAGAGACAGCTGTCAATCAAAAACGATGTGCAGGTGCCAGTGTTGGACTGATGTGGACAAAAATCAGACATCACATGCCATCAGGTTATAGTCCAACAGGTTTATTTGAAATCACAAGCTTTCAGATGAAGAAGGAGCTGCATTACGAAAGCTTGAGATTTCAAATAAATATAAAATAGCAGGTCTAAATTTTGCTACGTGCTTTGGAGGGGAGAGATAGTCTCCAAGAGATATGGCACTGGATGTGTTCCTGTGACACCCTAACAGGAGTTGAGGTGCCCTTTTGGAGATGTAAAGTGCCATTTGGAATGCTAAACAGAGACTTGAACGTTTATAAACTGTGCAGAAACTCATTGGAAACGTCAAGAACAGATATGAAAACATTTGAAATGCCAGGAAGCTAACAATGCAAAAAAAGACTCAATACAGTGATTAACATAAACATCATTACTTGCTATTTCACTGTCTGCTGGTATAAGCTTGATGGCTACCATTACTACAATAGTGCTGCATGACTGATTTCACCATTTTAAGCATCACAATGGGGTGCTTTGCATTTTCACAGTTTGACTGATTTGTTAGGGAGTCTTTGACAAGGGACTATGGCCTGATTCCAATAAAACCTCACTTTGCGAGACAGAAAAAGAACAAAATCTAGGGCGCTCCTTCCCAGATTAACTTCAGGGAACCAGGAACCACCCTGATTCAGTGCTTCCAACCTCAGCGTGGGAATTTGGCCAACAGCAACTCCTGCAAAGGAAATTAGAACTCAAGTTCTGCACATACAGGAAGAACAAGGGCAAAGCAGCCCACTTGATTGGCACCCCAGCCACCATCTTCGACATTCACTCCCTTCACTACAGATGCAGAATGTACTATTTACAATATGCAATGCAGTAACTCACCAAGGCTCCTCCAACAGCAACTTTCAAACCTGAGACCACTACCACCTAGAAACTCAATGGCAGCAGGTACATGGAAGCACCACCAATTGCAAGTTCCCCTCTAAGCCACTCACCACCCTGTCTTGCGAGTATATCAGGTTGTTGTCATGGGTGACTTCAACTTCCCCAATATAGACTGGAACCTCCTAAATGCAAATAGTTTGGATGGAGCTGAATTTGTCAGGTGTGACCAGGAAGGATTTCTGATTCAATATGTAGATAGGCCAACTAGAGGGGAGGCCATGTTGGATTTGGTGCTTGGCAACGAACCAGGCGAGCTGTCAGATCTCTCGGTGGGAGAGCATACTGGTGATAGTGATCACAACTCCCTGACCTTTACTATAGTCATGGAGAGGAACAGAAGCAGACAGTATAGCAAAGTATTTAATAGGGGGTGGGGGGTGGGGGGGGGGGGGGGAAAGAGAGAAATACAATGCTATTAGGCAGGAACTGTGGAGCATAAATTGGGATCCGATTTTCTCTGGGAAATGCACAACAGAAATGTGGAAGTTGTTTAGGGAGCAGTAGCTACAAGTACTGGATAGGTTTGTCCCACTGAGGCAAGGAAGGGATGGTAAGGTGAAGGAACCTTGAATGACAAGACACATGGAACATCTAGTCAACAGGAAGAAGGAAGCTTACTCAAGGTTGGGGAAGCAAGGATCGGACAGGGCTCTATAGGGCTACAAGGTAGGCAGGAAGGAACTGAAGAACGGACTCAGGAGAGCTAGAAGCGGGTATGAGAAAACCTTGGCCGGTAGGATTAAGGAAAGCCCCAAGGCGTACCATACTTATGCAAAGAACAACAGGATGGCCAGAGTGAGGGTAGGGCCAATCAGGGATAGTGGAGGGAACTTGTGCACAGAGTCAGAGGACGTAGGGGAGGGCCTTGATGAATACTTTGCTTCAGCATTCACCAGTGAGAGGGAGCTTGACATTTGTGAGGACAGCGTGAAACAGGCAGATATGCTTGAACAGGTTGATGTTAGGAAGGAGGGTATGCTAGAAACTTTGAAAAACATGAGGATAGGTAAGTCCCCTGGGCCAGACGGGATATACCCAAGGTTTCTACGGGAAGCGAGGGAAGGGATTGCTGCCCCTTTGGCAACGATCTTTGCATCCTCACTGACCACTGGAGTAGTACCAGATGATTGGAGGGTGGCAAATGTCATTCCCTCGTTCAAGAAAGGGAATAGGGATAATCCTGGGAATTACAGACCGGTCAGTCTGACCTCTGTGGTGGGCAAGTTACTGGAGAGGATTCGGAGAGATAGTATTTATGATTATTTGGAAAAGCACAGTTTCATTAGAAATGGTCAGCATGGCTTTGAGGGGGGGGCAGGTCATGCCTCACAAGCCCTACTGAATTCTTTGAAGATGTGACAAAGCACATTGATGAAGGCAGAGCAGTGGATGTGGTCTAAATGGATTTTAGCAAGGTGTTTGATAAGGTTCCACATGGTAGGCTCATTCAGAAAGTAAGGAGGCATGGGATTCAAGGAAATTTGGCTGTCTGGATACAAGATGGCTGTCCAATAGAAGACAGAGGGTCGTAGTATATGGAAAGCATTCAGCTCAGTGACCAGTGGTGTTCCGCAGGGATCTGTTCTGAGACCTCTGCTCTTTGTGATATTTATAAATGACTTGGATGAGGAAGTGGAATTGTCGGTTAGTAAGTTTGCAGATGACGTGAAAGTTGGTGGAGTTGTGGTCAGTGTGGAGGGATGTTGTAGGTGACAATGGGACATTGACAGGATGCAGAGGTGGGCAAAAGTGGCAGATGAAATTCAACCCGGAAAAGTGTGAAGTAATCTATCTTGGAAGGTCGAATTTGAATGCAGAATACAGGGTTAATGACAGGATTCTCAGCAGTGTAGAGGATCTTGGGGTCCACGTCCATAGATCCCTCAAAGTTGCTACCCGTTGATAGGCTTGTAACGAAGGCGTATAGTGTGTTGGCTTTCATTGGCAGGGGAATTGAGTTGAAGAGCTGTGACGTCATGCTGCAGCTCTATAAACCCCTGGTTAGATCACACTTGGAATATTGTGTTCAGTTCTGGTCACCTCATTACAGGAAAGATGTGGAAGCTTTAGAGAGGATGCAGAGGAGATTGATCAGGATGCTGCCCTGACTGGAGGGCAGGTCCTATGAAGAAAGGTTGAGGGAGCTAGGGCTTTTTTCATTGGAGTGAAGATGGATGAGAGGTGACTTGATAGAGGTGTATAAGATGATGACAGGCATAGATAGAGTGGATAGTCAGAGATTTTTTTCCCAGGGCAGAAATGACTATTATGAGGGGACATAATTTTAAGGTGATTGGAGGAAGGTATAGGGGAGATGTCAGAGGTAGGTTCTTTACACAGAGAGTGGTGGGCGTGTGGAACGTGCTGCCAGCAGTGGTAGTGGAGTCAGACACTTTAGAGACTTTTAAGCGACTCTTGGATAGGCACATGGAGGGGAGTAAAATGTAGTGTATGCAGGGTAGTTTAATCTTACTAGAATAATCAGTTGGCACAACATCGTGGGCCGAAGGGCCTGTACTGTGCTGTACTGCTCTATGACCGTTGTTCACAGTTGCCGGGTCAGAGAGCCGGAACTCCTTGTCCAACAGCAAGGATTCAAGAAGGCAATTCAGCACCATCTTCTTCAGAGCAATTAGGAATAGGCAATAAATGCTGGCATTGCCAGCAATATCTACGTCCTGTGAATGGATTAAGTTCAGTACAAAATTAGGAAGGAGGATGGTTGAAAGCGGTTTCAAAAAGATGAATTTTAAGATGGCTTTAAATAATGTTGAGTGGGAAACAGAGGGGTTTAGGGAATGAATTCCAAGGGAGTTGATAGCTCTACCATTAACAATGGTGCAGGGGAGCAGTCAAGTGGAAAGAATGCCTGAGTATTGCATGAATGGGAAAGAGGAGGAAGGGGATTTTTGGGATGGAATCAAGTGAGTAATTTGAAGAGGAGGACAGTGGCAACCAGGATCAATGAATGTGTTTAGGCAGATGAGAGGCAAACAGAGTTTAGGACATTGAAAGTTAAAGAATGGAAGGCTGCTCTAGAAGTTGATGAAATAGAGTCTGGATGTGATGCAGCAGCAGTAGGGAAAAGGCAGGAATGGAGTAGTATTAGGTAATAGATGTGGAAGTCAGAAGTCTTGGAATAGATAGAACATGAGGACTGAAATCCTTCTCGGAGTTGAACAGAAGCCCAAGGTTTCATACAGCCTTGTTCAGGCTAAGCATATTGGTAGGGAAGGTGAGAGGAAAATAAATAAGCAAGTTTTATGACTGGATCGGACTAAATAAACACTTCATCATTTGACTGAGAGAACAATTACCCATACGGGAAGTACAACGTTTACACGTTACCACATCTGGCGTTCGCACAGCTGCCTTTTCTGACTTTGAGTCTAATAATTTTCACAGATGTCCTTTACTCAATGTCCAACAAAAAGTTTATAAATAACTCTGAGTCAGAAAATGAAACATAAAAAGCAGCTTCTTTTTCCATGACTCGTTTTTTAACACTAGTGTATTGTGACTGTACTACCACCTCCACATCAGAAAATGAACCAGTGGAGAATGAAGAAGAAATGAAATCTGGTTCATATTGTAACTCATACCGCAATTTATGTTGGAATGCATCCTGCCAAGGTCTTCAGTAATAGTACTTTATTCAGAATGGTTTAATAAATTTGCTTTAATTACATTAAGCAACAGTAAATCCAAGTTTCAAGAGTATTCAATCTAATTCCTTTATAAGTTTGGAACCATGTGGTTTTGTTTGCTTCCTGTAATACGAAAACACTCCCATAACATTACAGCAGTGATCTTATTTAAGTGTGACTTATTGGGCGACACTTTACATGAAGTTCAAATGTGATATAATTCATTCCGAAGGTAGTGTCTTAAATCTGAAGAAGGGAAACAATGAAAGGTGTCAGAGACATATTGACAATGGTGGATTGGGAAAATACACCAAAATATTTGCCTATAAACACACAATGATTAGTATTTAAAGTTGTACTACATGATCAATAACAGAGAAACATTTTCAGAAGACCTAAACAGCTCAAGGGATGGACGAATTGATGTGGCTGCAACAAGAAGTCAAATACTGCATTTGCAAAGGATGCCAGAACTAGTGGTAAACCCAAGGACTGGGAGCAATTTACAACACAGCAAAGGATTACCAAGAAATTGGTAATGGTAATGAACAACAAAGGTGGACTGGAAAAGCTTCTTCAGGTATATGAAAAAAAAATTAACTAGAGGCAAATGTGGGTCCATTATAAGCGGATACAGGAGAGTCTCTCATGTAGAACAGGGAAATTGCAGAAAAAAAAAACCTCAATTTGCATCTCTCTTTACTGAGGAAAGAACCAAACAGATCTGTGAAAGGACTCTAGAAGCTGAGGAACTCAAATAATAACTACCCGTAAAGTAGGCTGTTCTTGAAAAGTAAACTAGATTGAAGGTTAATAAATCCCTTAGACCAGATGAGCTCCATCCCAGTGATGAAAGTGATAGGTATAAGGACAAGTAAATCGACTTGTGTTTTTCTATTCAAAATTCTATAGGATCCAAAAATGTTCCTGCACAATGGAAAGCAGCAAATTTAATCCTACTGTCTAAGAGGAGAAAGAGGGAGAAGGAAAACTGTTTGCTTGATATCAGGAGTAGGGAAAGAGAATCTATTACAAAAGGATGTGATAATTGAACACATGTAAAAGAATAGCAGAATTGGGCAGAGTCATCAGGTACTATGGAAGGGGAATCATGATCGATAAGCCTGTTGGACTTGTTTTTGAAGATGTTACTTTTAGCATAGATATAGGAAAGCCAGTGGAAGTGGTGCATTTGCATTTTCAGAAGGTTTTTGATAAAATTCCATGCAGGAGTTTAGTAAGCAAAATTCGAGCATATGAGATTGGTAGCGACATGAAAATATGGATTGAACATCTGTCATTGGACAGAAAGCAGAGAGTATAGTAAATAGTTCAGGCTCAGGATTGAGATTGGGGCACTACAAGGAACAGCACTGTGGCTCACAATTTATGAAAATTATTTTATGACAATACTACGGCTTTAAGAGATGTACTTTGTCCTGTTTTTTAAAATGAAGAAAGATTGAGACAGAGATGCCATGCAGTCTGCTCAAAGCCAACAAAGTAAACAGCTTGAGAGGCTTTTTTTTGGAAAGTTCAAACAATAGAAGCAGCAGAATGGGTGGGGGCAAGCTCCAACAGAACCAGGATTTTTAGTTTTAGCCTTCAGTAGTTGGTAGTTGCTGGGGTATTGAAGCTGGATATGGAAACTCTTATTCTTCTCTCTATTACAGTTAAAAGCTGGGGTTCTCCTCCTGCTGCTAGAATGCATGAGACAATCTATTTTACTGAGTTAGTCTTTCGTAATGGTGTGTTTATGGAATGTTACTATACTGGAACAGTTAATTAGTAGTAGTTAGGGTTGGAGCCAAGCAATTTTTAAAAAACTTTTTCTGTATTTTAACCGTAGCGTAAAAATAAAGCATGTTTTGCTTAAAGTTGGGTAGACTGACAAATTCAATCATATCTGGAATCCAACACCTTATACTTGCCTTTAGAAGAAAAAGTTAGGGTCTAGAGTATCTTAATATATTTTGAGGGGGTCTGGTGTGGTCCAAAACAAACGGAGGGTACTTGTTGGGATCAACATCTCTAACTCCAGGTTGAGATTAGGATTATTGGACTCAAAGGCATGAGTAGAGAGTGTTGGTGATACTTATTTTGCGCGTCGCATCCGGTTGGTTTAAGTAGGGCGTGCCTTGTGTAATGTTGCCTCTTTCAGACACTAAGAGTTCGCTGGGGGTTGAAAAAGTCACTTCGGCAGTTTTACAGAAAGTGAGCAAGGCAAAGCTTTTGGAACTGGCAACCAAGCTGGAGTTGGGGTTTCCTTTGTCCATCAAAAAGGAGAGGTAATTGCAGAAACAGCTCAACATTTACAAATACGAGAAATGCCATTGGAATGGCTAAAATTCAATTGCAGATGAAGCAGCTTGAACATGAAAAGGAAATGAAACAAATTGAATTACAATCGAAAGTAGAAGAAAAGCATAAAGGGAGGATAGCTCGAGCACAGAAGAAAAGGAACGTACAGCTCTGGCAGAACAAAAAGATAAGGAAAGGAAGGCCCTTGCAAAAGAAAGGGAGAAACAGAGTTTTTGAAATTCAGAGGTTGGAACTTAAAATGCAAAGTTGACTTAAAATTGAGTTGGTAGGGGTGAAAGATAGAAGTAATGAAGAAGTCAGTGATGGAGGGCAATCCCATTGTAGCCAAAGGCCTGGTGGTGATTTGTTTAAATATATCCAAGCATTGCAAAAGTTCGATGAAAAGGATGTAGAAGCCTCTTTCATTTCATCTGAGAAAACGCCCAAGTAAATGAAATGGCCGGTAACCATGTGGGTATTGTTGATACAAACAAAGTTGAAAAGGTAGAGCTAGTGAAGTATTTGCAGAAGTATCAGAACAGGCGTCTGGAGAGTATGAGGTGAAAATAAAGCCATCTTAAGTGTATATGAGCTAGTACCAGAAGCCTACAGACAACGTTTCAGCAATCTAGGTAGGGAATTTGGTCAAACATACATACAGTTTGAAAGGATCAAAGTAATTTTGATAAGGTGGATAAGGGCATTGAAGATAGATCTAACATCTGATGCTCTTAGAGTGACAATTATTTTGGAGAAGTTCAAAAATTCATTTGCTGAAGGAGTGACAGCTCATATGGAAGAGCAAAGAGAGTTAAGACTGCAAGATTAGCAGCTGAAATGGCAGGGGAGTTGGTTCATAAATCAAAGTTTGGCTTCTGACATCAATTTCAATCTGTGACAGATAGAAATTGGGGAAAAAAGAAAAATCCTCAGGTGGTAAGGGAAAAGGAAAAACAGAAAAATTGCTGGAAAAAGGTCAGCAGGTCTGGTAGCATCTGTGAAGAGAAATCAGAGTTAACGTTTCAGGTCAAGTGACCCTTCCTCAGAAATTCTGGGGAAGGGTCACTCGTACCGAAATGTTAGCATCTGTGAGAGAAATCAGAGTTATCAGACCTATGAGCTTTTCCAGCAATTTCTGTTTTGTTTCTAATTTACAGCATCCACAGTTCTTTTGGTTTTGGTTAAGGTAAAAAGAGATCTCTTTGAAGACAGCGAAGATGGTTTACCACAGGGTAAAAAGAAATAGCATGAGGTGGGGGAAAAGAAAAATTTTAAAAAAAGCTTAGATGTTATTACTGCAATAAAGTGGGCCACATGAAGTCACAGTGTTGGTGGTTTAGAAAAAAAACACTGGGAAGACAGCTGTGGGAAAACAGGATAGGCCATTGAGTCTTGTTGAATTGCTAAAAGAAAGCACAGCGGAAGCTAAAAAGCTGCACCAGAATGTACAACCTGGTCTGGGGTTGGTTGAGAAAAAGTGCCAGATCTCTTTAAAGAGTTTACTTGTGTGAGTAAGGTTTACACATGAGATATGAGACTTAGGGCGGCACAGTGGTTAGCGCTGCTGTCTCACAGCACCAGGGGCCCGGATTCGATTCCGCCCTCGGGTGACTGTCTGTGTGGAGTTTGCACATTCTCGCAGTGTCTGCGTGGGTTTCCTCCGGATGCTCCAGTTTCCTCCCACAGTCCAAAGATGTGCAGGCTAGGTGGATTGGCCATGGTAAATTGTCCATAGTGTTCGGGAATTTTAGATATATGGTTGTAGGGAAGGGGTCTGGGTGGAACTCTCCGAGGGTCGGTGTGGATTTGTTGGGCCAAACGGCCTGTTTCCACACTGTAGGGATTTTATGGCTTCTATGGATAGGGCAGCAAGTAAATCTTTGACGGTGAAAGACTGGGAGATATGTAATTCAGAAGGAGTATTGCAGACAAAGTGGTAATATGTGGAATTCACAGTGAGAAGAGCAGTGTTCCACTATATAAAGTGAGGTTGAAGAGTCTGGTGAGAAGTGGTGGTAGGAATAATAAAGAAATTCTCGGTTCCGGAAATACTGTTTCTCCTTAGCTGGATCACAGGTGGGAGTGATGCCTACTCTGGTTGAAAAGCCAGTGGAAAATCAAGCAACTGAGGAGTTAGAGGAACTATATCCTGAGATTTTTCCTGACTGTGTGGTAAATAAGGTCACAAAGCAAAGGGTGGAAACAGTAGCAGAAATCAAAGAATAAAGATAAGGAAGTTGGAGTTTAATTATCAGACACTATGTTTGATGAAATGGTTAAGGGGAAAAAAAACCAAAGAACAGGTGGAGGACAAAGTGGATATTTTTAGTTCGGAGAAATTAGCTCGATTACAACAGGAAGAGGAAAAACTAAAGCAGTTGTATCAAAAAGCGTACTCAGAAGAATCTGAATGTATCCCAGAATGTTACTATCTTAAAAATGAAGTCTTGATGAGGAGATGGAGACCATCACATATTCAGGCAGATGAGAAACGGGCAGAAGTTCATCAAGTCGTATTACCAGTAGGTTACAGAAAGGGGGTCCTGTGGGTAGCGTGTGAATTACCAGTAGGTCGTCATTTAGGAGCGAGGAAAACTCAAGCCAAAATACAAAAACATTCTTACTGCAGAGGATGTGATTGAATTTTGCCAGATATATCATATGTGCCATGTAACTGGGAAACCACAAGCAGTGATTAAACCAGGATCTTTGATACCCATTCGCACATTTGAGGAACCTTTCACAAGAGTCTTGACTATGTCGGTCCCCTACCTAAAACAGAAAGTTGGAATCAGTATTTGTTGACCAAAATGGAAGTGACTAATAGATTTCTGGAGGCCATTCCATTATGCAGTATCATGGGTAAAAGGATTGGAGAAGAGTTACTCAAACTGTTTTTACTAGATAAAGACGTCACACAGAAATACAACTGGATTAAAGGTCAAATTTTACATTAAAATTATTTAAGAAAGTTATGGATAGCTTAGGAATAAAACAATTCAAATCCACTGTATACCATCCAGAATCGTAGGGAGCGTTAGAATGGTGGCATCAAACTTTAAATGTTGAGAACTAAACAAAAACCGAAAGAACTGCGGATACTGTAAATCAGGAACAAAAACAAAGTTGCTGGAAAAGCTCAGCAGGTCTGGCAGCATCTGTGAAGGAAAGAGAGATAACGTTTCGGGTTTGATGACCCTTTCTCAGAACTTCTGTGCGTGTGGGATGTGTGGTGTACATCGACAATTTGGTGAGTTTTAGTCACACGTGGAAGGTAGCATCTATTGGAATTGTTCAATTGACTTGGGGAGGCGGGGTTTCTGATAAACCCGGTTGACAGCGAGTTTGCAAAACCCCAAGTCATATTCCCGGACTTGGACAAATGGCCCCACACGATATGAAAAGAGAAATTATTGGGGAGCATGATTCCTGGGGCGAGTGATTTTTTTTTTTAAAATTGGAAGTTGGTACTGAATTTTAGCAGAGAGATTATTCTATTGACTGACTTGTTGAACAAGTGCAGAAAATTTCAGTGGATGGAGGAACGTCAGAAGGTATTTGACAGCCTGAAAGCTGTGTTAACCACTGCCCCAGTGTTAGCCACAAATAATTACACAAAGCCATTCAATGTGGCTATCGATGCAAGTGATTTGGGTGTCGGTGCTGCACTCTTGGAAGAAGACATGATGATACAAAGACCTATTGGGCATCTTTCCATAAAAGCTGAATAGTCACCAACAGGAATATTCCACAATTGTGGAGGCAACCTTGAGTTTTGTATTGGCTTTGCAACATTTCATCATTTATATCAGCAATAATGTCTCTGAGACAATTATATTTACACAGATCGCAGCCCCTAAAGGTTTTTGTGAAAATTTAAGGATAAAAAATACCAGACTGTTCAGGTGGCGCTTATTATATGAGCCATTCAATTTGAAAATTATACAAGTAACAGGATGGAAGGAGGTAGTGGATGAACAAAGATGGAGGCATTCAGTGGCAGGAAAGAAAATTGAACTAAAATAGCCTAGTAGTGAATGTTTGCATGCGTAAAGGCAATGTAATGTATACGTATTGTAGTGTATTAATAGTGTAAGAATAAAGGCTTTTAAAAAAAATGGAAGCTGTTTTTGTAGATTGATGGCTCTTCTTTTTAAAATGGGGGGAGGTGTGACAATATTATGGCTTTAAGAGGTGTACTTTGTCCCCAGTGTTTTAATGAAGAATGGTTGTGCCAGAGTTACTGAGCGGTTTGCTCAAAGCCAATAAAGTAAACCGTTTGTGAGCCCTTGGGGTCTTTAAAAACAAGTTGGAACAGTAGAAGCAGCCCGAATGCGTTGGGTCAAGCTTCCAGAGACGCAGGATTTTTAGTTTTAGTTTTCTGCAGTTGTTCGGGTCTCAAAGCTGGATGTGGAAGTTCTTATTCCCCTCTCTGTTACAGCTAAAAGCTGGAGTTCCCTTCCTGCTGCTAGAATTGCATGTGAGACAATCTACTTTATTGACTTTGCCATTGCCAAGGGGTGTTTATGGGATGTTACAATATTGAACTGTTAATTACTTATTATTTTATTAAGCACTTCAATAGTTACAATTAGGCAAATTCAGTTTTTTTATTTCATTAGTATTTTTAACTGTAGTCTAAAAATAAAGTGTCTTTTACTGAAAGTCAAGTAATTTGACCAAGTGAATTGCATCTGGAATGCAACACCCTACACTTACTTTTAAAATAAGAAAAATTTTGAGTCTAAGTTATCTTCTTCCAAAGATGTGCAGGTTAGCAGGATTAACCATGCTAAATTGCTCAGTGTCCAGGAATGTGCAGGCTAGGTGGATTAGCCACGGGAAATGCAAGGTTGCAAGAATATGGTAGATGGGCGGATCTGGGTTGAATGCTCTTTGGAAGGTTGGTATGGACTCAAACGGCCAAATGGCCTGCTTCCATGCTGTAAAGATTCCACAATTCTATGATTCTTAATATGTATTTGAGGGGATTTGGTTTGGTACATAATAATTTGCATATGGGAAAGCTTCTTCTGGCACAGTGGTAATTTCCTTACCTCTGAGCCAGGAGGCCTGGAATTAAGTCCCACCTGCTCCAGAAGTGTGTAACAACATCACTGAACAGGCTGGTTAGAGAATTTCTGGGTGTTGGGATCAACTGGAATGTTTCCAAATTTGCTGTTAATTTAAACTAGGTGGAGTGCAAATTGTATGATGAAATGAGACTTCAAGTGAACAGGGACAAGCTAAGGTGAATGGGTATGTACGTGACAGATCGGATATAATGAAAACATGTGAAGCTATTGGTAGAAAAACAACTTCAGAGTATTGTTGAAACGGCGAGAGGTTGGGAAGTACTGGCGCCCAGAGGGACTTGGGTGTCCTTGACCATAAGTCACTAATGGTTTGCACGCAGATGCAACAAACAATAGAGAAGGCAAATGGATATTTCATTGTGATAAAATTTGAGCACAGAAGTAAAGATGGCCCACTGCAATTGTATAGATCCTGGTGAGACCACACATGGTGTGTTGCATACAATCTTGGTCTCCTTATGTAAAAGAGGAAGGATTACATGCCATAAAAGGGAGTTCACTAGATGACAGGATTGTCCAACAAGGAGAGATTTAGGGCTTTAGGCTTGTATTCCCTACAGTATCAAATAATGAGAGGTGAAACTTACAAAATTTTTACAGGGCATAACAGGGTGGATACAGGTAGGACGGTTCGCCTAAAACTAGCGTTCATCATCTCAGAATAAGGAGGATATTCTTCACTTTGAGGGTGGTTATCCTTTGGAACTCCTAATTCCCAAAGGGCTGTGAAAGTTCAAATCATTGAACATGTTAATGATAGAAATTGATAGATTTCTGAAGTGCAATGACATCTAAGGGAGATAGACCTTGTGCAGGAAAGTGGCTTTGAGGCAGGTGGATTAGCCATGATCCAAATGAATGAGACATCAGGCCCAAAAGGCTGAAAGTCATACTCACCTTCCTAGTGTAACTGAGTACAAGAGGCCTAGCAGTGAAAGTGACCACTTACTCAGAATTAAACAACTACATCTACTACAGAGGATCTCATCTGTGGAACTCTGGTCACTTTCATTTATTACCAATTTGTTGCAAAATCAAAATCCCTACCATCAACACATCACTTGGACATTTGTGTTTACTCGACGTGGGGGTGCTTTCAGAAAGATGCATTACTACATCAGAAACAGACTTTTCTCCCACAATACTGCAAACCTTTGGAATAATTCAGGGTTTTCAAAGATATTTGAACAAACAATTTTGCTTCAAACACACAAACAAAATGTTTGCTTTAGTTTTTTAGTCAACTCGCTGCAAAGTTCCAAACATAATTCTCGTGTGTCTTGAAATGCTAACTATTTCTCTCTTCACAGGGCAGCCGTCCTGATTATTTAGAGTATTTTGTTTTATTTCCCATTACCTTACTCATATCTTAGTTCCTTGTCAACCACACAACTGGTGTTTATTAGTGATCATATCAGTTTGCAACTTTCATAGGCTTGCAGATCATTGTGCGTAAAATCCATGCAAATTATTTAAAGGTTATTACCAAACTTAAATACAGGCAACATTTTAATTAGTCAAGGCTTTGCCAAGTTCAGGAACGAACAGGAAACGTTAGTATTCTTATAAAAGGTTAAATTGGCGAATCTGAAACAATATTTGTGGTTCAAAAGGTTTGGAGTATCCGAAAACTATAAAATTCCAAAAGAAAAATGCTTCTTTGCCTAGATTTTCTCACTAGCTTTGTTAGTGTTTGCCCAAATAAAGACGGATTCAGCAAAAACAAGCAAACACATCCAGATAATCAAATTACAAAATGAAATCAAATAACTGCGCAAAAGGTTCCTAACAGCCAAACAGAAAACTAAGTTCTGCCCAAAGCTGTCCATTGCAATAATGGTTCTATGCTGCTGGAACACAAGATGACATCTGTGAAAAGCAAACCGTTGACCTGAATTAGTGCGGGCATAAGGTATAACCAAAAACCAAGATCTCCCCAAAAATATATGCAGAGATCAATAAGTGTTCAGAAGAAGTTGCAGCATGTGTTGGGTTTGTCAGAACACATGTCCACTTCCATGTTAAATATTCTATTCTGTGAGAAAATAGACTGAATGCCTTAGTTCATGTTCATTTTCTCTACTTTCCTTATTTGACAGGTATCAATGCCAAGTTGCACTTCAGTTCTGTCAGCCATTTATCAACATGAACAAAATGAACTCTGTTTTATCACAAATGGTAGCAAGAGCTTCTGGAAGTTTTGATGTCTGAAGGAATAATGTTCAGCAGTGTGGCCCTATACTTGAATTCTTTTCCTAAACACAGGCTTTACCTCCCTTCTTTCTTTCACCGAACACGTTTACTTATCTAAGCTTCTGGCGACTGTAAGTTAATTACCAAGTCTGGGATTGCAGGCAGTGAGTGGGATGGCAGCAGTGAGATGCAACTCACATGAGTTGCTGACTGAATCAACATTTCCAATAGTTGTCAAAGTGGAAATTCAGTGCAAAGGAGGACAGAGGTGTTTTAACGAGGATTTACTACAAGAAGTAAACTCTCCAGTGCAAGAGGCAAAAGGATTAAAAAGTGTGGATTGAAAGGCTGAACTGAAGTAAGACCAGTGACAGAGAGATGTCACAAAACCACAGGCTGACATGGGTGTGAGGAAAAATGTAGATTGGTCAACATTTCTAGTCTTTAGAGCAAAAGTAAGATTTTCAGGTTGTGTTTCGGTCTGCAGAGTTTTTCTTAAAAATGACAGCTTAAGTATGAGACTGATACTGGTGACTTCTTGTTAGTTTCTAAAAACAGTAAGTCTGTACGATCAAGTGTAAAAAGCAGGGAATCTCAAGCCATTAATTTATAAGTTAAATCAAACTCAACAGCGATGAGAGGACGGATGATGTGTTGTTGCTGCAAATCAATGCGATCCAGAGTGAACACATCTGTAGTATGAGTGTGCAGCTCGCGGAACTTCGGATTAGAGTTGCCTGTACAACTACAGCAAGGCATCCAGCTCCTGTCCTCTAATCCTCTCACTACGAATGCCAACATACTATTTGCCTTCTTCACTGCTTGCTGCGCCTAGTGCACAAGGACACCTCAGTCTCACTTCACCTCCCCCTTTCCCACTCTATCTCCATTTACGTAACAATCTGTCTTCCTGTTTTTGCTACCAAAATGGATGACCTCATATTTATCCACATTATACTCCATCTGGCAGGCATTTGCCCACCCACTCAATACGTTCAAATCTCACTGAAGGTTATCTGCATTCTCCTCACAGTTTACCCTCCCAGCCAGCTTTGCATGGTCTGCCAGTGTGAAGATATTACACTTAATTCCTCATCCAAATTATTAACATACTTTTTGCATAATTAGGATGCTAGCACTGATCTCTGTGATACCCTATTAGTCACTGCCTGCCACTCTGAAAAAGACCCATTTACTCCTATTCCTTGCACCCTGTCTGCCAGCCAGTTCTCTATCCATGTCTATCCCTAATCCCATACATTTCAGTTTGATGTGGCAATCTCTTTATATGGAACTTTATTAAAAGACCAAGTATATCACCTGCTTAGGACACAAAGAAATTGGGTTGCTGGAAAACTGAAACAGAAATTGGTGGATAAAGTCATCAGGTCTGGCAACATGTGCATACAGAATACAGAGTTAACATTTTGGTTCCATAGACCCTTCTTCAGAATGGATTGCAATTTCTGTTTTTGTTTTACATCCATTTGCTCCTCCTTATCAACTGGACTGGTTGCATCCTCAAACAATTCCAGTAAATTTGTCAAGTATGATTTTCATTTTGTAAATCCACGCTGACTGTCTGATCCTATCACTGTTTTCCAAGTGGTCTATTATTACATCTTTAATACTGATAGTCACCATAAGTCCCAGAGAACCATCGGGCTGCTGTCCCATTAGAAAGATGGGTGACTGGGGGTGAGTTTAACAGGAGGGTTACCATGAGCCAGGAGAGGTTGAGAAGGTGGCACCCAGCATGGTAATCTCAGCCAATACTGGAATTGATTCCATGCTGCTGGCATCATTCTGTAAGCTAACTGATCCCCTTTTATACTCCGGTATAGCAGGCAGAAGCTGTTTATTACTAATATATTTTGATTTTTTTCCACAGCCATTAGAGCAGGGAGTTGTACTTTTGGTGTTTTATGTTATTGTGAAATTGGAAAAGACAGAACTCCAGGTACATGCTTTTGCTATGTTGTGGTCAAATCTGTCTCCAGCACCCACTCAATTGCAAATTTTCCAATGACTGAAGAGTCAACATGATCGTGATGTGAACGTGACTTTTAACACAGCAGCCCAGCAGGATTTCTTTGCCCGAGTTCCCTTAATGATTTCAAAGGAAAAGGCAATGAGTCATTCTGCACCACGTAGTTTGGACAACCCCTCGAGTTTACAGAACCAGCAGTAGGGAAGACATTTACAAATAACCTCAGTATTTGAATCAGGTTGGGGTTTGCAAAACACAGCCATGAATTCTGATGTAGCTGCTGTTCAACAACTCTTTGCTCCAAAGTAAATGCAAGGACGGGATCAACTCCGTGTCATATCCTCTGTCCCCGTCTTTCACCTAAGTAATCTGAGCAGCACCTGAAATAAAATTAAATATAAAAGGTGGGGAGATACTGGAGAATTTGAATCAGAAAAACTGTTGACACCTCTAATTCCAATTTGAGTGCAGTTGATTTTACATGAACAGTGATGCTGAAGTGACATCTAAATGTAAGAAAACAGTGGAAAAGTGGAGTTTGAGTTTTGAATTGCCAATGTAACAGAGGCAGAAGACTTAATTTGAACAGCCTTGAAATTAAGTTATTCAAACCTTTAGATTCTTGTCTTAGAATCCTGGCCATTCTTTCTTCTACAGTGCTATTCCATCTTTGCTGTTTTTTTTTGTTGTAGCAATAACATATCAGCAGTGAAAGCAAGGTGACAACAGCATGCTTCCAATAGGTAAATGCTGCGTTCTTCTGTTCATTTTCAAAATTTTCTGAATGAACGTACTTACTAACAAAACACAGAAACCCAGTCTAATCCATTCAATTGCGCTTGAATTACAAGTCACACCCATTTTACACCAGTGCTGCTGAATATAGTTAATTCTTCCTTAACTGGTAATGGTTTTGAAACAACCATGAGATATATTTTATAAAAACAATTTTTAAAACAATTCTTTCCTATTTTGTAAAAGCAGATAACTTTAAGTGTCAAGATTTTCACCTCAGATTCCATATATTGCAACTTACCTGAATTTCTGGTAAGTCTGTGATAAGTAGGCATTCATTGATGATAACTGTGCATTTTCTCCTTCGAATAGCTTATTTGAAGCAGCGTGCTGCAGCACTTTTGCCACTGAGCCCAAGTTCCGCCGTTGATCAGAATGGAGCTGACCCCCAGCTGTCATATCAATGATATCAAAGCCATCAGGAGCAACAATGGCCGGGTTCATGTAGCGATAGTAAAGAAGGTTGCCTACAATCTGCAAACATGAATTGGTAATATTAAAATCACTGGGACAAAACTTTCCTTGAGATAACTACAAAATAAGCAATAAAGAGTTAGAGACTTATCTAGAACTAATGTCACTCATCTTCCATCCCTCCACCTGCCTCGCTAATGTCCCATACAAGAATTACAATTATAAATCGTGATGTTCCACACCATCCTGGAAATTCCTAGCTATGCATCCGATTTTGTAACTCTCAAATATACTAATTCACTTTCAGAATCCCATTTCGCCACGAGAAGTATGGTTTTGCAGCATTTCTACATTTTAGGTCAGTCATGTAAATAGGCCTGAACAGGTACCTGGTTCGAACATTATTCCACAACATTAACACAATTGAAACACACGCATTGATGTAGAACCAAAGCTACAATGGTTTGTTAAAGAGCAAGGATTAGTTACATCGAAGTATTTCAGGGACATTACTGTTCAGATACTACACTTGCATATATACCTTTAAAAAAGAACTGCAGCATTTTAAACTATAAATATGGGTTTTGAACTCATTTCTCAAATTTTCTTGGAAAATTTAGAATGTTCCCTCTCCAGATTTTTGGGTAAACTCTAGGGAACTGAAGTGTTAAACTTTCAAGACTGGATTTGTAATTTCCATTTTCAAAGTACAGTTCTCATATGGTACTGCGCAAGAAATCAGTTTAAAGTTTTTGAGGGGATTTGTAACTCATGTCGTGGATGAGGTGTAGACATGCTCGCTGAGCCGGTGCGTTTGGTTGCAGACATTTCACCACCCTGCTCAGTAACATCATCAGTGCGCCTCCAGTGAAGCACTGGTGTTCTGTCCCACTTGTTATTTATTTGCCTCAGTTTGCTGGGGTGGTTGGCATTACTTCCAGTTCTGTTTTTCGGAGGTTTGTATATCAGGTCCAGTTCAATGTGTTTGTTGATGGAGTTCCGGTTGGAATGCCAGGCCTCCAGGAATTCCCTGGTGTGTCTCTGTTTGGCTTGTGCTATTACGGATGTGTTGTCCCAGTCAAGTTTGTAGCTTTCTTCGTCCGTGCGTATTGAGACCAGTGAGAATTGGTCGTGTCTCTTGGTGGCTAGTTGGTGTTTGTGTATCCTTATTGTCAATTTTCTTCCAGTTTGGCCTATGTAATGTTTCTCACAGTCCTTGCATGGTATTTTGTATATTATCTTAGTTTTATTGGTTGTGGAAATGGGGTCCTTTAAGATAGTCAGTAGCTAGTAGGGTGGTAGTTGTTTTGCAGTCTACCCTGATAGCTAGGGGTCTACGTGGTCTTATAGTCATCTCTGACATGCCTCTGATGTATGGTAGGGTGACTAATGTATCTAGCCATGTTGTGTTTTCTTATTGCGGTCTGTCGTGGAGGTAATCGCAGATTGTGCTTCTAAAAACACTGTTTCAGTACTCCTGTTCTGCTTTGTGCAATTCTGAGTTGCTGCAGTGTGTCGTAGCCCATTTGAATAACGTCCTGATGCAGCTCTGTTTATGGCTGTTGGTGTGGTTGCTGGTGTAATTAAGTATCTGGTCCTTGTGTGTGATTGCAGCAAATGTTATGACTTTCACAGAAATTCTCACGAGAAGGATTAAATCCATGGATAGCGTCAGACATGAGATTTTACTCAGTCTTGTAAAAGGCAAGCTTATATTTACGGCTAAAATGACTTTAGGTGACTAATTTTCTGAAAGATCATATCAGTAAAGATAAAGATTTTAGTCCAGATATCTTAGAATTTAAGAACTAATCTAGTTGAAAGAAACCTAAACAAGTTAGAAAACAGGAAGGATGGGTTTGACATGCTGTCTGTCATTCACCACTGGTCGCACAGACAATATAGACACTCCTTGAGGTGAACTAAACTTTGTCGTCTATTAAACAAAATGAATACAATAGCAATCATCAGGATGGTGAACCATTAAAAATCCCACAGTGCACCAGTTAAAATAGTGAAGAAAGCAGCACAGAGAACACAAATATATCAGAAGAGATCAAACTTGGAGTGTTAACAAACAAAATGATTTTCAAATGTACAAGCAACTAATATCCTAAAGTTGCTCTGCATTGTGCTTTTTGTTATGACCGTATAGAATTGGATATGTTGCATAGTAGTCCAGAACTCTATATCCTGCTCTTATACAGAATTGCAAAAAAAAAAAAACTTACAAAAGTAACGTAACAAAAGTTTTCGTTATATATTTGTATAAACTTTTGTTAAACAAAAGTTTAACCCCCCTAAGGGGTTAAAGCCATTGGGAAAGACTACACAGTTGGGATAACAAGCATGGGGCTGGATGAACACAGCAGGTCAAGCAGCATCATAGGAGCAGGAAAACTTGACGTTTCGGGCCTAGACCCTTCATCAGAAATGGGGGAGGGGAAGAGAGTTCCGAAATAAATAGGGAGGGGGAGGCGAATAGAGGATGGATAGAGGAGAGGATAGGTGGAGAGGAGGCAGACAAGTCGAAGAAGCGGGGATGGAGCCAGTAAAGGTGAGTGTAGGTAGGGGTGTAGGGAGGAGATAGGTCAGTCCAGGGAGGACGGACAGGTCAAGGGGGCGGGATGATGTTAGTAGATAGGAGATGGGGGTGTTGGGACTTTCCTTTTCCTCTCTAATAGGTCAACCTCCAACTACTGAGCTCATTAAAATCATGAAACGATTTGACAGAATAGGAACTATCTCGTCAACATGAGTGAGAATATTAATCTAATGGTTATAAATGTAGGAAAGACAGATACCACTAAATTCTTTGTTGTGAATTCTATGTAACAAACACAACTGAAAGGAAGTTTAAAACGTTTTAATCAGGAAATATTTAACTTTCATTTCCATTTTCAATAGGATTCATACTGTCATTAATCCACAACTGCTCAGTAACTTAACTCTTTCCTAGACAACTATTATTTGTACTCAACTACATTAGAAGCAAATTCAATTATACAATAAATCTTCAAAACATTTCTTTAAAGGCTGTCAAAATGACAGTTTTCGCAAAAAAAAAAGCACGATTGGGACACAATTTTTTTTTTTTTTTAAAGAAACATGGTACTTTTGACAGAGCCAGCTGAAGTAAAAATCAACATATAGAGTGTTATTAAGTTACCTTTAGCAGTTCATCTTCAGTGGAATCAGGAAACTTTTCGTGCAACGAATTCTTCAGAACTTTGGCTATATACCTCATTCCATAACTACAGACAGACAAACCCATTTTTAAAATGTGAACTATTAACACTAGCATAACAGATTTTCAAATAAAAAGTGTTATGATTAAATAATTTTTTAAAATAAAAAGCGTTCTTGACATACTATTTATGAGCCACCCCAGTGGGTTAATTAAAAAAAACTCTCCTGCTCTCTGCAGGAAAGTAAAATACTTTTGCTCAACAAAGGTTAGGCTCACAAGCAAATGAATTATTATGGATTAAAGTTTAATAAAACATGACTAACACAAGATAGAATCAATGATTGGACACTTTCCTGTGTGATTCAGCATGATGCTATAATGCTTTGATCACATGTAGATTGTCCAATGGGGAAAATACATCTCATTTAAAACCAAATTTAATTTTAACGTTCAGCTACTACTAGTAAAAGGTAAAGTTGTCATCGTCCCAGATGACCATAGGGCTGCTCCCTCATTAGAGAGGGAGATGACTGGTGGAGAGTTTAACTCGAGGATCATCATGACTCGGGTGAGGGGTGAGGTGCAGAAGTTGGAACCTTTACATCCAGTACAGGAATGGAATCCAAGTATTGTAAATAAAGATAATCAAATTTTATTGAAGGAGGACTCCAGGATACAGCCCATCATTAAAAAGAGAGAAAATTGTTCTGTGCATCTCTCTGCCAACCTAATACCATTGTCCAACTCTCTCCTCACTGCTTTCACTTGCTTTCTGTTCTAAAATTCAATTCCAGAGTCCTGAATGGAACAATCTGGTTGTATTCATAATTTCATGAAGGGATAGGTTCTTTTTAAGTTCACATCTTCAGTGTCTTTCACGTTTTATTTTTATTTGCTATCCTTATTTTCTTTCATCTATAATGCATTGGCCCACAAATCCAAACTAAATTCTGCTCAAACATATCATTCTGACATATTTAAATTTTCCTTGCTGTTGACCAAGTCCTTTACTTTTACAGAAGCAGAAAATTTCAACATTGCATTCCCTCTACCCAAGTACGTAACTTCTTTGTGTACAGTGGATAAAATAATCCAGAACTGACCTTGTACCACATACTGTTTTCAACCCTTCTCCAATCTGAGCAACATCTATTTATTGTAACACATTGGGTATTTTTGCTCAGTCAATTTTTTATCCGTGCACAAAAACAGAAGTTGCTGGAAAAGCTCAGCAGGTCAGGCAGCATCTGTGACAAAAAGTCAGAATTAAATTTTTGGGTCTCGTGACCCTTCCTCAGAACCAGGACACTGGACCCGAAACGTTAACTCTGATTTTTCTTCACAGATGCTGCCAGACCTGCTGAGCTTTTCCAGCAACTTCTGTTTTTGTTCCCGATTTACAGCTTCTGCAGTTCTTTCAGTTTTAATTTTTTGTCCATATCACTGTAGTTCAAAAGTGCCCAAACTTTTCTTAATTGCCTATCAATTAAAATGCCCATCAAATCTAATCTGAAAATTTTGTAGATTTTGTACAGTTACTTATGCAGTTGGTCACTTCAAATTGTTAGCTTGGCTAAAAATGACCAGCCTCAAATTAAGATAACAAGGCGTGGGGCTGGATGAACACAGCAGGTCAAGCAGCATCATAGGAGCAGGAAAACTTGACGTTTCGGGCCTAGACCCTTCATCAGAAAATCAGCCTCAAATTAATCCTGGTTTCTCATTGATCAAATTGTGCATTTCTAAATAGTTGCATAAATATCTGATGATAGCCTCCGAATGCTGACTTTATCACTGTATATTTATCATTACGGCTTTAAGACTTATAAAAATATCACTCCATACCTAACAATCCGTTCCTGTTGAAATTAATAGAAAATGACGGATACATAAACCAGAATCTCATATTGGAATCTTAGTTTAAAATGAAGTCTGCATTTATTCATAATCACAATATTTCAGAAAGTAATTTTGCTAATTTATTTTTCTATGGTTAATTGTAACATGGGTGAGAATGAGGAAGAAAGGAAACAGTACCAGCACAGCCGCAGGACCAGCGCATAACTCAAATTGCTCTTCAACACTTGTTGCTATTGCTGCTAAGGCCAAATCAGTCTTTTGTGGAGTAGGAGAAAAAAAATCTGTACGAAGTACATTCAACTAACTTGCACATAGCTGTCTAACACAAACAAAATTCAGCAGAAAATGAAATATAGCTCTCCAGAGTTTCATTTTAATTCAGATCTATAGTTTGATATAATGTTAACAAATTTACTTTCTGACTGATATCAAGTGCTTAGGAGCAAGGACTTTATAACTGATCACTGAATTCAGAATCAAAAGTTAGAGAGTCAGGCAAGCAGCTATTAACTCAAATCACAATTTTAAACACAGAACGAAGAAGAAATTGGTTTAAGTCCAATTTTGGGTGCAGAATTGCTGCCATGCTTGGAGTACATGCCTAAACATGTGAACAAATAGGCCATTTTGTGACTAATTTAAATAAAGTAGGTGCGTATCATTCACTGGCAACTTGCCTAATGAGGAGTTATCAACATTGTGCATTACTGACGTTACTTATAGGTACCACTTAAAAGGGAGGTACAGTTCTGCTGCTAAAAATTAAACATGAATATCCATTGATAATGGTGCGCAGAGGAAATATTGCAAGAGTACCTTGTCCTAATTCATGTCCCATAGGTTTATTTTAATAAGGCTGACATTTATTTAAGTTGACTTTTGGGGCAAGCTCGCAAAAGCATAAGGTGTTGTCAGCTGCATATCCAGTGGTATAACACATTGAAAGTTTGAGATCCTTGTTTAAGGACCAAGGAACGAGTGAACTATAATTACTACTTCAATATCTTCAAACAGATTTTTTATTTTGATTATCTTGGAAATGTTTGCTGCAGCTGATTCAGTTTGTAAAGAAATGTTAATTCCACTATCGGAATCAAGAAAGGGTCAGTGCAAACCATTCAGAGAAAGTAACTAATATCATGAAAGTGTAAATACTGATGAAAATAACTTCATGGCATTTCCTTTTTGCATGGGTTTGGCAATGAAACAAGTCTGAAGTTTGTACTGTATTTTAAACAAAACCAGTGTACGGTGATAGAAATCCTGTCAAAATTTGGGTAAATTTAATGATAGCTGCAGCATAAAAAAGCCAAGTCAGCACTTAAGGACACAAACATAATTGCAGTTTATAAACATAAAATACAAAAATAAATTCTTGAATGAAACCTTATGATTTTTGACATATTTAAAATAAATTTCAGTTGCACCTATTTCCGGCATCTGTTTTTATGTAATAGTCCGATTCTGAACTCATCTGCAATATATAGAGTGGGTATAATTGGAAAGCTTGTTCACAGATCTCTCGATGGGCTAAAGGTTTCCACATGGGTGCTGTCATTCGACAATTACATGGTAAATGCTACTTACGGAATGGTGTCCAAGGACGTGCTAATTGACATGAGAACCTTATCGGTGACAGCTTGCAAGTTGCGCATTGAGGTTTCAAGTTTGGTCTTCACTTCTGCATGTGACAAGGCCTGCTCTGCTGTGACATCATATGGCAATTTGCTGCAAATGCAAAACAACAAAACGTTACCTTGGGCGTGCAATTCGTCGCTTTGGGCAGGAACATCAGTAAATGAATCATTGAAAAAGACAAAAACTGAATGCGTGGAATCCTCAACTATTTGAGTGAAGTTTTCCACCAAATTGAGGTACGGGGGATAGAGATTAGGGTTATATGGATTATAGATTTCTGAAACGCGTGGGACAAGGTTATAATCCTGATTTACAGGCAGGAATGGAGGAATGCAGATGTAGAATTTCCTGATGTCAGCCAGCGTGATGACTCATGGCTATTTTCTTGGATGTCAAGCCAGGCTGGGAACAATTATTTTCCCACAAGTGCTACATCAATTATAATATGTCATCGGCAGCCACTAACCCACGCCATCAGCCATTTATTTAATCAAGTCAGGAGCGCCGCAGATGTCTGCAGGCAGTCTTCTGGCATCAGGGGTGGGTGGGGGAAGAGGGCCAATGCTCCAGGATCACTTTGACATCTCCTTACCTCTAACCATTCTCACCTGGCTGGAGTTGAGGCTGCAGTCAACCTATTGATGGACAGGCCCTCCACAGGGTGAGGGGGCTAGCAGCTATAGCTATTTGTAATTCCAAATGAAGTGCACAATGAATGTAAGAGGTGTCCCAAAATGGAATCATTTTTGCTATCAGTCCTCATAGGTTTCGTAGAAACCATTTAGCAGGGAAGCAGGCCTTTTGGTCCATCAAGTCTATACCAATCCTCTGAAGAGCATCCCACCCAGACCCAGACCCAGACCCAGTGCACTATCCCTGTATTTCTCCTTGGCCAATCCATCTAACCTACACATTCCTGGACACCATGGACAATTTAGCATGGCCAATCCACATAACATGCACGTCTTTGGACTGAGAAGAAAACAGAGCACAAGGAGGAAACTCACGCAGACACGGGGAGAATATGCAAACTCCCTACAAACGTGGAATCGAACCCGGATCCCTGGTCCTGTGAGGCAGCAGTGCTAACCACTGAGCCACCGTGCTGCCCTTCACTGCATTGGCAGGCTGCACCTCATGTCATGCTGGAGGACCTGCTACTGACACTCCAGCTTTGAAAGGCCATTCGCCATCCTCAAGCAGACAGTGGTTGCATCCCTCTGGCCACCGCCTGCTCATTCACCCATAAAAGTGCCATCGAGTTACTACTCCAGATGCAGTGGGATTTGATCTCAACATCAGGATAAAATAGACAGAAAATTCTGCCTGTGGTTTTCCCAATCTAAAATCCCATTCTAAAGAGGGCACATAACACTGCAGCACGATGTCCGAATCAATTCTTAAAGATGGCTTACTTTAGGAATTCACTTAAGGACCAGGTAAAGTACACAAGTTAAAGTAAACAATTTTGTGACAATCTAGATAACGTTTTTCAAAGCCTCCATGACATCACCGTAATGATTTAATAAAAAAAAGCTATATATAGTGTATCAGAGTCACAGAATTGTTATGACATAGGCCATTCAGCCCATCGTGCCTGCAACTGCTCTTCAAATAAGCATCATTATCTCGTGCCAACCTCCTGGTGTTGCTCCATACCAATATATACCATTTCTACCCAAATAATTATCCAATGCCCTTTTGAATGCCTCAGTTGAAGCTGCCTCCAGCAGAGTTCCAGGCAGTGCTTTCCATGCTTTAACTACTTATGTGTGATAAAAGTTTTGCTCACGTAACCCTTGCTTCTTTTGCATATCGCCTTAAATCCAGTATTCCTGTTCCTTTTACAAGGGAGTTGCTTAATGTTTACAGCATTCATGTAACTTATCCTGTCCATTTGCATTTGCTATTTTGCATTCAGTTGTCCTGGAACGTGCTTTTCATGATCCAACTCATTCAGGGAATGGTAGCTTGGAGCTTTTACTGAAAAAAAAAAGTTTAGAAACACCTACCAGGAATCTGTTGTGGGCTGACATCAGAAAACTAACAGGTAATTCAAAATCCAGAAAGACCCAAAAGGAAACACAGCTTGGACACAAGTGTGCCAGAGTTTGGACGCTGTGCCTGTACCCATCTTGAAGGATTACTGTCGGCACAAAGATTATTTGATGAGCTAACACAGATGGACTACATGACTATATACGGGATAGACTATATGACCTCTTTCGGTGCTGTAAAATTCTTCTATTACAACATAATACTACAAAAAAGCAAGCTTGTACACACATACTGATTATTAATTTGTCAGTTACGTTACCAACCTGGCCTCACCAGTTTGCATCTCCATCTGATTTACCCAGGCCTTGTATACCTCCACAGGGTTTGTATTTATAGCGAGTGTTTTATCCTCCATTATTTCTTTCACTACAGGAGAAAGCAATTGCCTCAGAGCATTCTGTCCACGCGCACCACGGTTGAAGGTAACTACCATTTTAATGACCGTGGGGTTTCCAGTGGCAATATCTTGAACCTGATCCACCTTAGACCTGTATTTAGTAAATGTAAGATAAAACATGTGCAGAGTTAAGGAGCTCTAATTCACCTCTTCTCCAAAGAAAGCTACCTGGTACATTCTTAGAACACGGTTAAAGCACTTGCTTCTGAATTTGTGTTTTTAAGCAATATGTAATTATATTCCACAATATTTGGTGACATTTAATCAATCATCTAACATTTGCAATTTTAATCTTTAATGTTAAGTGATGACAAGCTATTGCAGTTTGCTTCTGGCTAAGTTTTAACTGTGGTGATTAAGAATTCATTTTGCAGTATGGCATACTTCATTCCATATATTTGAATATTTGCGTGTCAGCAATAGATAGCCATTCTCTCTGCCTTGATATCAAAAGGAACATATTCTGACTCTTATCCGTATTGCTAAAAAAAGTAGTTTATGACCAATGCACATTTTACCAGCTGTTTAGTGTGTTATGCTTTGCACTGTAATTACAAGGAACATGAGAGCGCTCGTATTGTATAAAGCTCTTCATTTTATATACAAGATGACTTCAATTGAATACACAAGTTTTTTATATGTTCCATCAATCAAAGCTACACTGCTAGTGTCTGCAGTCACTTTTATTTTTTATTTCCAGTTGCTGGTTTCAGGGTGTTTGGAAGTAGACATGTTTCCAGAGCCTCTGCCTCACCTGGGAGGACATTCAATTCTGTCATTATGAATGCAGTGCACTCGGCTCACTGTTTCTTTGCAAGGGCAATTTTATAAGGAGAAAAGGTTCACAGCCAAACTGTGTTTGTCCCCACACACAAAAACAGAACCTTCTGAAGAATGGGTCACTGGACTCGAAACTTTACCTCTGCTTTCTCTCCACAGATGCTGCCAGACCTGCTGAGCCCATCCAGCAGGTTTCCAGCATCTGTAGTTCTTTTGTTTATTTTTGTCCATTTTGTTTTTTTTACACTAGTTCACGGACTGTGGGAATGCATCACTGGCCCGGCCAGCATTTATTGCCCATTCCTAACTGCCCCGGAGAAGGTGTGGTGAGCTGTCATTGTGAACTGATCTATGATCATACGGGGTAAGTCCACCCACGGTGCTGTCAGAAAAGGAGTTCCAGAATGCAATACAAAACTTTAAATCAATTTATCTGCTCAGATACATCGGGGCCTAAATACACCGTACGATTGGGAAAGTAAAGGATCCTGTTCATTTCTGCTCTGTGCAAAGTTAGCCAACTTCTGCTGGGGTATTAGTGAGGGATTTATAAAATGTGTGCATTGTTTTCCAAACTAGGGAAGAGATTGGTAGAGGGAAACAAAACTGAGAGAGAGGGGGTGGAGGAGAACAAAAGCAAGGCTTCTTGAACGTTCTCCAGTAACCGGATAGCTGAAAATTCTTCTGTAATACATTGCATGGCAACAGGCAGACACAGACACAGTACAAAAAAGTTGCCAAAATCTGCGAGGGCGCACTTAAAAACAAAATACAGGAGGTAGGTTGGGGGGTGGGGGAGTGAAGATATCCCTTAGCCAACCTACTTGATTTCTTCCTCCAAAGCAGTTTTAAAGAGTTTTAGCAGCAGATATTCTTCTCGCTGGTTTGATGCATAGTTGTACAGGGAGAAGATGACAGTATCCATGAATTTAGTTGACTTGTTTTGAGGCATCTGGAAGATCAGTTTGGCCAAATAGGTTGGATTTGTCTGGGATGCAAAACAGAAAGATTAACTCATCAGGTTAGCTTATGAGCAACATACTTTTTAGAATAATACCATTACTCTTAAAAATATAATTCAACATTTTCTTATGAATCTTCCTCTTGGTCATGCTCTTAACCTCAGGCTGTGTAGGACAATACTGATGCTGTTCCCACCCTGAGCCAGATATCGAAGGTTGCTCAAGTAGTACTGGTGCCATTCCCCACTTGGTCTCATGTAGAGTTGCCAATGCACAAACACCATGACACCTAAAGACTAAAATTTGACGCGAATTTGAGGTTTTTTTCCACTTTAACTCATTTCTCACTTCTGGACAATACTCTTACAGGTATTCTCACTTGTAACATCCACAGGCACATTGTGTCCAAGTCAACAGATAGATCTTTACCTATTTGGAGGCATCAGTTAAAATATCACAGTTCAAACACAATAGTAGCTGAGAGCTGAATTTAAACCAGAGACCTTTGAGTGGAGACTTTTTTTTAAATATATAGAATCTCTACAGTGTGGAAACAGGCCCTTCGGCCCAACAAGTCCACACCGGCCTTCAGAGCATCCCACCCAGACCTGTCCCCCTATGGCCCACCTAATCTACACATCCCTGAAAACTATGGGCAATTTTAGCACGGCCAATCTACCTAGCCTGTACATCTTTGGACTGTAGGAGGAAACCAGAGCATCCGGAAGAAACCCACGCAGACACGGGGAGAACGTGCAAACTCCACACAGATAGTCGCCCGAGGATGGAATCGAACCTGGGTCCCTGGCGCTGTGAGGCAACACTGCTAACCACTGAGCCACTGTGCCGCCCCATGTTGATGCCGCAGAACTTCTGAGAATGTGTATAACTTGAACCAGCTGGCTAAACCCATTATGCAAATTTATGGAGCAATGTCATGACAGTCAGACAGAATGGAAGCAGTATTAGCTACGCAATGTAACCATATTTTGTTTGACGTGACTGATTCCACAGGTCACCAGGTTAACTGGCAACTGCAGTCATAGAACAACAGCACAGAGATGCTCGAGTCTTTACCACACCAACCAAACAAAGTCGCTCAGTCAAGGAATAAAATCAAATCCCCATTCCTCAGACAACTGATTACATGCTGGCATTAGCTACACGTGATAATAGTGAAGAAGTGGCCTCATTTCATGCTCAACCAATTACAACAGAACGACAAGATCCATTTTTTAGAAATCACCATTGAATGAGTTGTTTGTTGTTGAGGTACTGGGTTAAAAAAAACCATCAGTGCCCACAAATGGCATGGAGCCACATTTCTGTGGTAACTGCAAAACAATCCACAATGAACTTTCCACCCACAAAGGAACAAGTCACTTGATGCAGAAATATAAACATTAAAAGACCAGCCACATGGAATTCCTGTTTGTGCAAGTTATAATTTACTTCTTCAAAAACAATTGCTCGAGTTTGCTACCTGCAGCAGGTAGAAGAGATGTTGGTATGCTTCCAGTTTTTTCCTATTTTCTTTGCTGAGTGATTTTAGCCCTTGCCCACCCGAAATCACTTCCACAGCTTGGCCCTTGTTCTTCTTATCCATTTTCTTGCTGTGGGAAATCACATCCTGTTGGGGAAATGGGAAAAACATTAGATTCGATTTGCTTTCTGAGATGGGACTCTTCTCTAAACTGGGTTGTACTGCTGCTGCTGTTAGGCAGCCTACTATTTTGTTGAATTAGTATCTCTATCTCTTCCAAAACAATAATATAAATATTTTCTTCCTGAGGCAACGGGTGCCCCTTACGTTGTAGGATTTCAAACTTATACAGAACAGTAGTTAAAGTATCACCTTTTCAGACAGCTACATGGTGAGAAATGTTGTAAAAGGTAAATGGGAGGGCGGAGAGGTTTAAGAGGAGAGAAGATGGGATAACGAGATGATTGAGTGGGATGGAATCATGAGGGTGAACAACGCTAGGGTGGGGTCAGTGGAGGAAGACGAGGAGGCGGCAAGGAGGAGTATGTTTGGGAGTGAATGAAAGAATTGGCATTGGCAAGACAAACAGACCTGTAACGTTATCCTATTTTTCACTAGAAGCCCAATCTTAATGTCCATCAGGTTGAGATCCTTCTCTAGCTGCTGATTGGAGCGGATTTTGGTAACAACTTCCTCCCTTATTCTTGTAACTTCCAGCTCTTCCTCAAAGTCCAAAGCACTCTGATCCAGCAGGTGAACAAATTTACGTACAACATTCAGCGGGGGCTCCTCTGCACTGACTAGAGAGGAAAAACGAACATACAACCAGAAAGTAAGTTGGTTTCATACCAAAGTAATGATCGCAAAGAAATTAGTTTATTTTCCCCCCACTCCTTCTGCCTTTTCCCCTCGAAGGCAGCAATTTACCCTGTACACTCCTGCACAAACCTTCCATCAGGACTACTGTACTATTGAAGAGATGCTGTCCTGACTGATATACATACTCTCCAGTGATGGTCACTAAGGGTCTAGCCTACAAATACTGGCTAATTGTGCCAGGACGTGATCATAGAGTTTCTGGATTTCATAAATCCACAGCTCATTAACCTATATTATGTTGTCAGTGCGGAGTCAATTAAGCTCAACTCTACAATGGGCAACTGATGTCTGAGTCAGGAGTAATAGGTGCCATGGAGAGGAAATTGCAGGCAATGGTGTTCCAATATTCACAGGGTTAGGAGGAGCTGCCAAAGAAGCTTTGACAAGCTGTTGGAAAGGATTTTATTGTTGACACAGTGCACCAATTTGTGAAGGGAGTGGGTGTGTTTACCTTTGTGGAAGGAATGCCAGCCAAGCAGACTACTTTGTCCCAGATACCATTGAGCTTCATGAGTGTTGGTGCAGCTATACCCATTCGAGAAAGTGGGGAGTATTTCCAACACCATTCCTGTCTTGTACTTGGTAGAGAATCTCTGGTGAGTTGGTTGACAAAACATAGGAGGCCTCCGACCTACTCTAGCTACCACAACATTGAGGTCTGTCTAGGTGAGCATCCGGTCAGTGGTGTGTGCTGGGATATTAACAATGGCGATCAGTTTCTGTAACTGCTGGTCATTGTTTCCTGTTAGTCTTGGAGGTAGGAATGTCACTTGATATTTATTAGCCCCGCTCTAGATGATGTTGAAGACATATTGCATGCAGACAAGAATGCTTGCACCCCTCAGGAATTTATACTTTTCACCTTTAATTCCGTTATTTATCAATCATCCAATTGAGAGCACTCAGGAGTGAAGATGATACAGTTAATTCCGGTCAGAAGTAATAAAAACAAGTACTCTGACTCCTCCACTCTTACCCCAGCAATGTGGGAGATGTTTAGTAATTAAATGTACTTGTACAAAAGATTGGTTCCAGTTAAATTAATGCATTCAGAACAGTTTGCACTAACTTGTTTTTAAAGTCATGCCATTTGCCAACATAGCCAGCTTCTAGATAGAAAACATGCCACAAATTATCTTAACTGGCACTGGACACCATAAAAGACATTTACATCAAACATTTTCTACGAAATTAAGGATATCTCCTAAATCTCTCAACATTTGTATTGTAATTTATTTTAA
This sequence comes from Ginglymostoma cirratum, assembly GCA_024137785.1. Lineage (NCBI taxonomy): Eukaryota > Metazoa > Chordata > Chondrichthyes > Orectolobiformes > Ginglymostomatidae > Ginglymostoma > Ginglymostoma cirratum. The sequence continues at coordinate 27,624,007 of JAHRHZ010000012.1, forward strand.
AACAATACTTTACAAAAAAAACAGACTCATTGCAATACAAGGAATCAATTTTCAAAAATCCTTGATAATTGCTGAATTATCCATATAACAGCTGAGCAAATAACAGGAGGATTCTGCCTAACCAACCACTTTACTTTAAGGAAGTCAATCCTCCATCAAATCCTAAGGCAAGAATGGTAAACTTCACCCAAACCCTCCTTCCCATGTTAGGTCAAAGCCTTACCTTCCCCTACTCTGACTATACTGTTGGTGCACTCAAGTTTATATGCATTTCCAGTTACACTCTAGTTATCATTATCCATATTGGTATCCTGAACTTTAGCCTTGCCTTTTTCTCTTTAACTTTCCAAACCTTTCCTCTTGTGAATTGTCCCACAACCATGTACTTGCAAGCCTTCTCTACAGACCTACTAATGAGACTTGCAAGGACATTGACCCCAGTGCTATTCAGGCCCTGACAGTACAGCTCTGCTTTTCCCTGGTAGTGATGCCAGTTTCCCATGAATCAAAACCCTGTTCTCCCACAACAATTTCTGAAGCAGGAATTTAACTCTGCCCTTATCTATCTTCTACTATTTTGCTTGTGGCTCAGGCTGGCTTGAGGTTCTGCTTTCTAATTTAACCCCGGGCTGCTCATCTTTCATACTGTAACCTCTTTTTTAGTCCTAGCTATGTAATAAGTACCCGCATGCACCACAATAACTGGATTCTTTGCCTCTCACTCAAAGCTCCCCTCGAGCCCTGAGAGACAGTCCCTAACTCTGGCACCAGAGAATAATAGCCTTCAGGGTTTGTGTTCTTGTGAGCAGAGAACTGTATATATTCCCCTTACTATACTGTCCTCTATGACAACTACATTCCTTTTTTATCTGAAGCTACACTGTATTTCAACTCTGTTCAAGCAGGATGGCTGCCTTAAACAAGCAGGTCTCTCTTCTCGATTCCTGATGTCTTCACAACTTCGCAAACTAACAGTGTTGGCATGAACTTACCTTTTGAAATTTCTCTGCATTGCTTACTACAATGGCTTCCTTTAGTAACTTTTCCTGTCTAGCCTTATTCAGAGGTGCATTACAGTAACAGGATGTAACTGTCCTGTAAAAATTCATTTTTATATAAAGCATCCATATGTGCATCAGGTTTCTCAAGTCTTATATTGTACATGTTCCCAGTGCTTCTACAGCCTTTACATAAACCTTCTCTCCATCCAGCCGTAAGTTACAGCAAAAAGGTGGTCATTCAGCTCATCATATCTGTTGCAGCTGAGCAAACCAGCCCCCTCCTCATTCCAATCTCGCTTACCAGCATCTAGTCCTAGTAGGTCACAGCACTTCAAATGTAAGTAAAGGATCCTTTTAAATGAGTTGTCAGTTTCCACCTCAACCATTAAACCAGGCACTGACCATCCTCTGGGTGAAAATGTTTTTCTTTAAGTTGCTCTGATCCTTCTACTAATCACCTGAAATCTCAATCCCTTTGTTACTGACCTCTCTGATGGGGAATGAGATCTTCACTTTCCACTCTATCAAAGCCCCTCGTTATTTTGTACGCATCAATTCAGTCACCCCTTGGCTTTTTCTGTTTCAAGGAAAACTACTCTAGACTATCCAATCTTACCTCAATGCTGCAATTTTCAAGCTCCGACAACATTCTTGTAAATCGTCTTAATCTTCTAAGTCTCATTCTACGTTGCTCCCCACAATCAGTTCCACAACTCCTAAGAAACATCCCATCAACAGCTTTTCAAAATAATTTTTGGGGCTTCATTGATAACAGACAGATAGGGGCAGTCATTTTTTTTCCAGACCTATACATAATGACTAGCTAGTTTAACCATGTTAATTTCTGTCAGACTATTGATTAGGTGATTCCTTAATTTCTATTCTTGTTCCATGCATTAATTAGCTTTTGCACGCAAAAACAATTAGACAAGATTAACTGAGAATCCTAACAGAGTTCTGAAGTATGATTATTCCAAGCATTTCTCCTGTTGTTCTGAAACTATTGCAGAACCCCTAGCAGATCCCCAAGAAAAATCATTCCACTGAATGTGTTTTTCGATAAACAAAATTTGTAATACTAACTTAATCTTTTCAATTTGATTCATTTATATATTTGAAACACGTGCCTAATTTCTGAAGCAGCAATCAGTCATTCTTTACCCTAAAAGGCTGTGAATGCTGGGATGTTTGGAGCTTTCAAGACAATCTTCTGGCAATAAAGAAAAATCAAAGTTACATGGAGCAACAGCAGCTAAATGAAGTTAAGGAGCAGATACTTAGGTATCTTTGCACCCAGGATGGCTCCATAAGTGGCGACTACTAAACTTTTTGCTGTAATCGTGCGAGTACATATGACAATAAAGTTAATTCATTCATTCATTACGGAAATTCATGATCTAATGGAAGGATAGAACAGCCTCAAAGTACGAATTTGCTGACTGTTTTTCTTACATTCCAAAGTAATTTAAGCTTAAGGAAGTAATGAGGGAGTCAAGGATGAGGAAAGGAGGAAAGAAGAAGCTAAAAAGAGCAATAAGGATACCTGTCACCTCTTCCTTTTAAAACTCAGTCAGCTCATAAAATCAGACTTTTCAAGCAAAAAATAATTTGAGCAGCAATAAACAGGCACTGATCAGAACGGACCAAAGTGCCCATTTCCTAATTCAGCCTTTGAATTCTTCAATTGAAGAATTACAACTCAGAACTGTTGATACAGATAAGTGCCCCATTATAATAATTCTGCTTTCACTATGCATAATGAGATTGACTGCAGTTGGCACAGTTATAATAGTGTCTGGGGTCACTCGCAGTTCAGCTGAATGGAATCCCAATCTCTAACTGTCAGACATTAATTCCGGATGCAGCCTTCAGTCCATTTGCTCTCTGCATATTGGTATAAATGGGGCAGAAACAGAGTATTCTGCAAGGAGTTATAAATTCATACTGGCAGAGGATTAGCCCAACCATGGGTACCAGCCCAATCTCATCCACAAGCTCATAAATGGCCTGACAAATGAGATCCTAAAGAGAAAAAAAAAAACAGGAAGATAGAAAAAAATTACAGCTGAGATTGGGATTCACAAATTTGAAGAAGAACCTTAATTACAGTACGTGAGATATTGAAATACTCACTCAGGGTTTTGTAGTCATCTTTAGCTTTATTTGCTCTTAGGAATGCCTGGATTTTAATTATTTCTTTTGTCTGAGAGAAGCAAAAATATAATTTAATTGCAAGTACTCAGTTTTAAACTAAGGAACGCAGAAAAACAACTTTTTCAGATTCAAGTTTAACATTATTAATTCATTAAATATATTAAAACTTCTGTTCTAATTTTGTTATTATTGTGAACAGTAAGAACTTCCCCCCCCATTATGGGAAGCATCAGCTTCGGGCCTCATTTTCACGGTTTTCGATTTCCCTTTCAACCCGTGTTCTTGCTTCCGGATAATCAATTCTGCCACGTGACCTTTGAGAAAACAAGAATTTCTTTGACTCTCGTAAGGTTGGGGTGTTGGTGGAACACTCGTATCCACTCGGGGGAAGGATTTTCCGGCTCTACCAGCAGCCTGGCAAATTCAAGGTCAGAAAATACCCGTCATTTTACCAATCCCACTCCTGGCACTAGCCATTTTGGCCTGAACGGGTTCCATGCCAGCTGGAGCTACCCAGCTCCATTGTGCAGGTAGGTTTCTTGAGAGCCTTAAGGGCATTGAAAGTTTCCTCCCAGCCAGGCTAGGTACAGGGGAACCAAAGACTGCGCACCATGGAGGAAACACAGGGACGTTTACTGTAAGGTGAAGGTGGTCCAGTTCAGGATTTAATTTCACGAAGTGACAATTAGAACGAGAGCAAACGAAGACAGTTTCACAAAACTGAATCCTCATTTGCAGGTCAGGCTGTTGAACATCGTGAAGAAAAACATTTACCTGCCACATCTGATTAAGCTACCAAAGGTGGACATAACTCACATGATCTTTGAAGTACTGGCATCTTGCACGATATGCTTTTCTAGTCTTCCACATCTTCACAAAAGACTGGATCTATTGAAACAGGTACCAAAGGGCCTCTTAAAAATATGGTCAATAGATAACTGTCTGCTCCTCAAATTAAATAGCGGTTACAGGCGGCTTCCATGATTTACTGACTTATAACAAATATGACTGTCTTTAGAATTGTCACACGGCACAAAGAAATCAGAATTATACCAAGTGTAAAATTACCTTAACAACAGCTGCAACATTGTTTTGCAGGACCATTAGCCTGTCCTTGTAAGCCTTTCTTTGTTTATATCCTTTCCAAGAAGACTACACAAAACAAAGCATCAAGATGATTAAACCAGTTTCTCCCACAAACTAGTCAATTTCCCTCCCCCAGTTACAAATCTGTCCAACGAATACACCCCTGGGAAAATTTCTAATGGGTTGCTTCAGAATATTGGACTTTAATGAAAATGAAAGAAATGCTCTATTGTCAAAGAAATGCTACAATAATTTAGCATGTGTGAACAGTTACTTTAAGAAATGAATCAGAGCATTATTATAGTCAGAAAGCTGACATTTTAGGTGAGGACCCTTCTTCAGATTTTTGAAGAAGGGTCCCGACCCGAAACATCAGCTTTCCTGCTCCTCTGATGTTACCTAGCTTGCGGTGTTCCTCCAGTTCCACACTGTGTTAGCTCTGACTCTAGCATCGGCAGTTCTTACTATCTCATGTTATAGTAGTTTTTTTTTCCTACATCTAGCTTAAGATGCCCGGGAACAGGAATTTCCAAGCACACCTGTAATCGGATGACAGAAGGTTCCTGTTTGTGGAGGTAGTTCAATCGTTCTTTGTAAGCTTTTCTTACAAGGTAACCTCGAGCTCGTGCCTGCAGACAGATAATCTGACTCTCCTTCGCTAACCAGAGCTGCTCACGGTGGTAATCGGCTGTGACTCGGCCAGTGGTATCCTGAAGGAAAAACCAAGAAATAGGTATCTTCAAAAGTGGCAAGCGAACGCACTTGGGATGCTAAAACCACTGGAGCCCATCAACCATCAAATGTAATGTGTGTCTGTGAATGCAGAGTTTGTTCACTCTTCGAACAATTTCTTCTTTAACTCCTCTCACCGTCCCCAGGTAAAAGGTGCTGTTATGGGTCTCAATTATGCCTTTTTTTCATTAAACAAAAATGGGTGTATGTGGAACATTTCTTGTTTAAATCCTTATTTGGCTCGGTCTCACATCATATTTTTAGTGTTGCGACCTGCTTTTATCTAGAATTACAAGCATTAATCAATTTTGGTTCCAATTTTTCACCTGGTCTCTCTCTTAGCTATCCCTTCCCTTCTTTAACTTCTGTGTTGATTCCTGGGGAAAAGTTGCACATTAATATCCTTTGCAAACCCGGAGTTTCCGACAGCTACCTTGACTACATTTCATTCCATCCTCCCCGGTTCTCCCTCTCTGTCACATCTGTTCCAAAAGATGCCACCTTCCACAGGCTGTTTGACAATTCTTCCTTTTTCCTCAACACAGGATTCTGGCCCACTGTGCTCATTTGCGTCCAACCCACTTCCTGCACTTCTGCCTTCACCTTCCTCATACATTCCAGTCCACCAGCCATGAAAAGATCACCCTTTGCCAATTTTGTCAGCTCCAGCATGATGCTGCAACCAAATACATCTTCCATTTCTCTCCCTTGTCAGTATTCCATGGTGACTGTTCCCTCTGCACCACACTGTTCCACTCCTCTATCACTCGTAACCACCCATCCTTCCAATTACGGAAGGTGCAACATCTGTCCTTTACCTCATCCATTCTCACTATTCAATATCTCAACACACCTTTCAGAGATTTGCTTGTACCTCTTTCAAGTTTAGACTAATGTATTCGCTGCTCACAATGTGATGCACTGGCAATGCCAAATGCTGGCCACAGTGTGTTGTTCTGCACAAATAATATGTCCTGTTCTGGGACTTCCCGGCATTCAGGACTCAACAGAATTCAAAAAGTTCTGACAACGATCTGAACATAAGAACTAGGATCAGGAATAGCCAACTCAGCCTCTCAAGCCGGCTTCAGCATTTAATACAATCATACCTGATCTCATCTCGGCCTCAACTCCAATTTATTCACTCCCCACACTCTGCAATAGATTCACAACCCTTTAAGGAGAAGTTCCTCCTCATCTGTGTCTTGAATCTGCCATTTCTCAAACTATTGACTATTGACAAAATTATGAAACTTCTTGTTCTGGATTGTCCTACAAGGGGCATCATTCACTCTGCACTGACTTCGTCAATCCCCTTTAGCATTTTATATACCTCAATTAAACCTCCTCTCATTTTTCCAAACTCCAGCAAGCATAGGCCTAAGCCGCTCAATTGCTCCTCATAAACAAACCTTCCGTCTCTGGAACTAATCTAGTGAACCTTCTCTGAACTACCTCTAATGCAATTAAATCCCTCCTCAAGTAAGGGGGCCAAAACTAAACGCTGATACTCCACAATCTCCGTCCTCCATTTTAATAACACTGCCTCCTCCACTGAAGTATCCTGTTTGGGTTTGTTCTCAGTAGAGCTAGTTCTCCTGTTAACATTTTAACACACTCTTAATCTATATTGTTTCTCTACTACCATTAGTATTCTGTGCCTTTTGCCCTTACAATCTGTTCCACCTACTTCCCGTCTCCCCTTCATCTACTGCATAAATCATAAATACCAATCACTTTTACAACCCCTTTCAGTTACAAAGAAGAGTCACATTGGACTCAAAACATCAACAGATGCCACCAGCACTTTCTGCTTTTATGACACTAGAGGCAAAGGCTTGATTGAAACATTTAAGATCCTGAGGGGTGTTGACAGGTTGGTTGTGGAGCAGATGTTTCCACTTACAGCAGAATCTAGAATGAGGGGTCATTTGTTTAAAATGGAGTTGAATTTTGTGCCTCTTGGAAGGCCATAAGCTTTTGGAACTTGCTTCCCGAAAAGGCTGCAAAAGCAGGGTCTTCGAATATGCTTAAGGCAGAAATGGGCAGATTCTTGTACAGCCAGGGAGTGAAAACTTATCTGGGTAAACAGGAACAACACAGCATGGAGCTGGAGGAACACAGCCAGCCAGGCAGCAGCAGAGGAGCAGGAAAGTTG